>JAAIXJ010000199.1:130258-356365 GCA_013403705.1 Heliconius hermathena | reverse complement strand
GAATGTATATTACATAATTAGTATATTATATTTAATTGTACTTGGTGAACTTCGGGATCCATAATAAGTTCATTCACTAAAATACTTATTTAGAAAACGTATAAAAATTTGAACGCAGCGGGACTCGAACCCGCGCCTCCTGGAAACCGACCAGGTCGGACGTTTTCTAAATAAGTGTGGAATAACACTTTAAAAATGTTTAAAAATAGTGAATGAACTTTTTTAAACATTTTTAAAGTGTTATTCCACACTTAGGAAAGAAAAATACTTATTTAGAAAACGTATAAAAATTTGAACGCAGCGGGACTCGAACCCGCGCCACAAGCGTATAAAAATTTCGACGTAGCTTGGCGAGAACGCATGGCTTAGTGCAGGCTCAGAGCGCCTGGTCGGTTTGAAACGGACGAATGAAATGCCTTTAAATGTTGCTGATAATAAAACACATGTTGTCTACAGAAACATGATACTTTTCTTTTAGAAATATTGGTATCTAATATTGATTGCTTCAAGTTTTTTTCCTCCTTCAATGTAGTCTGAAATAAAGATTATTATTATTATTATTATTATTATTAAAATCATTAATTTGGTAATAACCTTTAACACAAAAACGTATTTTCACAATTTTTTTAAATCGTGATATAGAAAATTCTCTGACGTTTTCTGGGATCCTATTGTAAAAGCGTACACATTGTCCCATAAAAGCATTACGGATTCGATGCAACCGAGTTACAGGTGCACCAAGATTATGCCTATTTCTAGTGCTAATATTATGAAAATCACCAATTTTGGTAAAATTATTAATGTTTTCCTTAACATACATAATATTTTCAAAAATATATTCAGATGCAACTGTCAACTGTCAATTAATAAGTGTGAATCGAACCCACAACAGCCAGACGCTGTACCATGACGGCCTCAACAATTAAGATCTCAATTAACGTGCTATAATATTAAAAAAAATTTGAACTGAGATCTTTTGAATTGAAGTTATAGATCATAAGACTTTAAATTGCAAGCTACACCACAGGCAATAGCTAGTATTCATTTTGAATGGAATCAATTTGGTCGCACGCTTGTTTAATCAACAAAGAAAGCCCAAATCCTTTGTATACTTTGGACTTGTTGTTACCTTGACTAAGTCCACATAGAAGAGAAGAAATCAGATTTTATAATAAAAAAAGGTTGTAATCGTGCCTTATTACTAAGCCTCCATACGCTCCTGAATTTATGACGTCATAGTGGTGTAATTTTCTTAAATAATTGTTTTTTTAACTTTACGCTTGATCTCGCAGAGCAGGGAGATATACTAAGAGAACATAGTGTCAAAACATTCTGTTCCATAGGAGTTCCAATAACATTTGAAGAAATATTTTCGTTTATAATGTTGAACAGAGAGACCAGAGTAGGGGTTTTAGTATAAAATAGTAAATAATTTAATCGATCAATCGATAATTTAATCGAGAAATTTTTCACTCGATAAATTATGATTATTTCCTAGACTTTTATGTTGATTTCAGGTAAAATTTTTAACTCTTTTGTGCACAACAAAATATTGTCAATATTCTTTCATAATAAGAAGTAGCAACAAATATAATAAAGTGTTTTGTGATTTTGACATATTTCAATACAAACTGTTTTCTTCCTTTGTAATTTTTTTAGTACTGAGCTTACTTATTTGTCTTTTATAACAACTTTATTAATTATATTTGTTAATTTGTTCATAAGTTTGGCAACAAATGTATTACTAATGCTGTATGCTTTCCAATTAAAAAAAACTGTGGGTGATGGTCTGATTGTACATGCTTTAACGATTATTAATTCGGTATCTATTCGGAGAAAATATCAAATATCAATAATTTTTTTAAGTGTCCCACTACTTAAGACGCAATTTTTTATCTTCCCGCTTTATCCCGCATGTAGCAGGCTAGGTAGGGGGAATCTAGTGTTAAGACACACCGCTCCCTACGCACTCCCCGAATTCTGGAGGCGTAGCGTGTTGAGTAGCGGAACTCAACCAGAGCGAAGAAATCAAAATATTTCCTTTTCTCGAATAGGACACGAATCCACAACTTGTTGCGATTGTGCCCCTGCGCCACGACTGACTTCGATTATTGATCATATAATATATGGTAAAACGTGACTGCAAACGGGCTGTATCTATCATATCTTTATCTAGCTTGCTTACACAGAGTCGTTTGTTTAAATTTATACGTTGGATCAATCAAACGATTAAAGATGGTAGAGTTGATTTGAGTATTGAGAAATTAGAGAAAATGTATATTAATAATTAATATAATAATTATGTATCTTTATCTTTCACATCTCTATATATAATAAGATATTAAAAATATTTTGTCTGTACATTTAGTCATTTTGACTGAAATGAATATAGGGACACTCAAAAAGAATAATAGAAAGCAAAAATATATTATATTTTTTGAATTTCTTGTCGGTCTGTCTATTTCTATGGTCACATTTTTCTCTGAAAGTACTGAACCGATTTACTTAAAAGTTTGACTCAACTGAACATTTAAAGTTTCATCAAAATCGGTTCATTAAAAAAAAAGTTATTGGCATTTATGTATTTAAATGAACTCAAGGCATTAGTTTGCTTGCGAAATATCTATATTCTGATAGGCCAGTCATGGCGCAGAGGCACAAAGTGTGACTGTAAAACCGACTGGTTGTGGGTTCGATTCTCACTCGAGGAGATGAATATATACTTAAATTTATATTTCCATTTCTTCGCTCTGGTGTCGCACTACGGAAAAAGATAGAACAACGGCAGATCAAAATTCGTTTTTACTAAAGTCGTCCCTGACGCACTTTTTATTTTTTTTTATATAGAATTATAGTGGAACTTTAATGTAATGAATTATTTTTTCGTGAATTACATTTCGAATATATATTTTTTTATTGTGAGAAATTGTAATACGTAAGAATGTCTATTTCAGCTTGTTCGCATCGATATTTTAAACAATTTTCTTAAAAAAATGTGCAAATAAGTATAAAGTATTATATATTTTTAAAAAGCCTATAGTATGAATATTTTAAAACAATTATTATATTGTGGATTTTGTGACTTATAAAAAATATTAACAATGAGTGAAGAGAAAAAAGATACGTGCTTAAAATTTATCGAGACTTTTGACAGTTACCGACGTCTCCCCACGCTTTACATTTGATGTTGTTTAATAGTCCAGATATTCATAAATAACATTTATAAAAATCAGCTGCGGATACGTGCGGTTTTAGAAGTTATCACGAAAACTACGATACAAGTCAGGGAACAAAAAAACTTTATCTATTGTGATTTGTAATGTTGTACTATTTAATTGATTAATTGCGATACATTTAAAAAGCTAAAACAAAAGTATTATGTTTCTGAAGACAACATGTGTTTTATTATCAGCGAAATTCAAAAGAATCTCATTTGGTCCTTTAATAAACGATGGACACAAGCGTCCCGGAGAAAGGATTCGTTTTTAAAAAACAACGAAAATTGGTTAGTTTCTGAATATTTTTTAACCTCACCAATCATTGAAGAAGTAGCACCTGAGAACTCACCATCGATGTCTAGAAGACATCGATGGTGAGTTCTCAGGTGCTACTACCGCTAAAACGCGGAAGATCCTGTGTCTCTTATAAGGACTCATTAGAATCATCGAAGATGAAGAGGCGAAAAAATACCGCGCTATTTAGTGAATACGGCTTTTAACACATCTGCAATGCCTACATTCAGGGCTTACATTCCATAGGAGGAGAATTAGAAGCAAAACTCGTGGAAAAACTAAGGCTTGCTCACCGAGATACAATGTCTCTATATTTGAATCTAATAGAAAACGCAAGCCAGAGCAAAATGCTATCGAATCAAGAGGCATTGGGTGTTTTCATTGATTTGGATTTAACAAAAGTGCAATACATGTATTTAAGGAATTTAACAAACGAATGAGATCCCAAGAATGCACAAGGTGCACAAGAATCCCGTAATAAAGATTATAAAAAATTTCGCCTACATCATGCTACAAAGTGCTCTCGATCAGCTATAAATGAGGATGTATTTCATATGAGGATGTATCTTCTCTACACATCAGATCCATACATTTCCAGTCATAGAAAAACATACGAGTATAGCAAAAGTATGGAGGCACTTGATGAAGATACCCTAGATCTTGTAAAAGTAAATGAACTTATTGTGGATCTCGAAGTTCACCAAGTATAATTAAATATAATATACTCATTATGTAATATACATTCATTTCTGATATTATTCTACTTGTAAATTAGTTTTTGTAAACTTTATATTTTATTAAATAAGTATGTGTAATCATAACTATTAATTTCTTGCTCAAATAGGTAACGGCTTAAGAAACATTGTTTTTTAATAAATTAATTTAATAATACATTTTTATTACTACTATAATAAGTAGTGTCGACTAAGGAAATTATTTTTTTTTTCATTATTTTTTTAATATATATATACTCCAATAAAAGTATAATAGCTCTTTATGCTTGTGCAAAAATGCAATTGTTTATCTTAACAAATAAAAAAATTATCGATTTTTGATCTGATACAGACCTCGATTTCTCATAGTGTGTCGAGGCAAACCGTGGCGTTGAGTTCTGCCACTCAACACGCAATGCCTCCAGAACTCGGCAGAAAGTGGGGAACGGAGTGTCTTAATACTAGATTCCCTCTGCCTACCCTGCTGTGTGCGGGATACAGCGTGAAGCTGTTTTTTTTTTTAAATATCAACATTGGTCGTATTTTTTAATTCAAAACAAAAGTCCTTAAATTCCTTAATTACGAAAGTCCTTAATTACGATAATGTAGTAAAAAAATGATATTAGAATATTACAGATTAAAGTAATAAAAATCATATTAGAAGTCATTTCTGTTTATTAGATCAATAATCATGTAGCTAGTCTGAAAATAAAGTTTTAAGAAATAAATTTAAAAATCCCGCACACATATTTCCTGTTTTCTTTTCCTTGTTCTGGTAACAAGGTAAACACGTGGCGTGGCGTAGAGGTACGCAACACGCAATATCATGAAAATTGGGGCTAAAAGTGAGGAATAGATTATTTTAAAATTACATGCAAGACTAAACGAGAAGCTAAAAAAATAAGAATAATAATATAATTGTTTCATGTCAGATAACATAATAATATTATATTGCCTTATCTTATGATATCGAGAAAGTATCCATTTCTTTTTCAATCTAACAAAAAGTATCGAGTATTTACGAACACGAAACCCAAACGAACTTTCAGTATCTTGGATTTTTTATTAAAACAACGCCGTGGTACTCTCTGGAACATCCCTATAGTAGATATCAAATTTTCGTCCTGTGAAATACTTGCAATATACATAATTATTTGAGCGTCCCTGTTTTAAAAATCAAATTTTTTTGTGACTATAAACGTGGTGGTTGTGGATTGGATTCCCACTCAGTGAAATGACATATTTTTCACTTCGCTTGGATAACCAGATAAAGTACAGCGTTAACATCCGACTGCTGAATATACAATGTCTCAAAAATTTGGCAATACGTGGAGTGGATGGTAGTAACACTAGATTCCCTCTGCCTCCCCTGCTAGATGCGGAAAACAAACTGAAGCTAAAAAAATAATTCTATATTTCAAGTTTATTACTGGAAACAATTTATGAAATACATTAATTTTGTACTATTATTGAAGAAAAAAGCAATCAAATAAGATAATCATCTGGAAAAAGGGACTTTTATTAGTTTTCTTCATGATACTATATTCTTGAAAATTATAAGTAATAATTTTATTCTATTTTTAATTCTAATTCTATATCTACTTTAAGCTACATTGCTACGAGTATCGTAGCTCCGTAGCACGAAGTAAAATATATCACTGTACATTAATATATTAACGCTAACTGTTATACAACAGGTTTTATCTTTTTTTATACAAAAAAGACAAGGCAAACGAGCGTACGTTTCACCTGATGGTAAGTGATCACTGCCGCCCACGACCCCGTGTAACACCAGAGGAGCTACAGATGCATTTCCGGCGTTTCTGCGGCCACCGTAGTGAAATGAAAGTAACTGACAGTTGCTATGACACATGATATATTCTAAGTGCCTGAGGTAACTCTGACCGTAAGTACAATAGACAATTAACGAATAGCTTCAGAGCTTAGCACGTACAACCAAATAAACTTTTTTTGCTTCACTCTGTATCCCGCTCACAGCAGGGTAGGCAGAGGAACCTATTGTTAAGACACTCCGTAACCCATTTTCCACCAAATTCAGCAGACATTGCGTGTTAAGTGGCGGAACTCAATGCCGCGTTCTGTGTCAACACCAGAGCGAAGAAATTAAAATATAAAATATTTCATTTCCCAGATTGGGAACCAAACCCACACCCAGCCGCGTTTACAGTCATACGCTTGTGACTTGTCTCAAACTTTTCAACCTTATAATATTAATATAGAAATAAGAAGAAGAATAATAATTAAAGATATTCGTATAAAAATGTGTCACCGAGGAATAGTGGCAAGAATACTAGCTGCATTCTATTATGTTCAATCGCAGGCTTGATTCCTTGGTAAAGACCATATGAATATATGAAGGTGTAATATTTAAAACTTGTATGAAGAATTGTTGATAGAGTCTTATCTAGTAGTTTACTGATTTTAAATACTCTGTGCCGAAAGTGAAGATTTAATCCATACCTTTTAGATAATAATACGCTTGAAAAAAATGTATATACTTAGAGCATGAATTTTTATGATTAAAGTCCGCTTAAAATACGTTTTAAATAATGCTCTACTTTACTAACAAGAACCATTAGCAATATATCATTTCAAATTAAATAAATATTTAACTTATAATATAAAAAATATTTTTTGTATTTAAGTTAAGGTTACAATGTAAGGTAGATTGTTACCTTAAGTTACCTTAAGAACCCATGTTCTAAGCACGTTGAAAGCATATATACATATATGTATACAGTATATATAGACATATAATCACATAAATATAAAGTGAAAAGTTTATCAATTATGTAAAATCATTTAATAGTATATCATTTGTACGATTTATATGAAACCATTCTATTTTAAATTAATTATATACAACACTAGTATAATTTAATTTCAGTGAGATAAATTTCAGAAATATTTAACATAATACGAGAAAGGTTTTACATTATTACTTTTTCGTGGAAAAAGCTATAAAATGAAATAAACCTTTATATTTCAAAAGTAAAATAATGTCTCTTTGATATAGAAGTAGAGTAATAAAAATATTTGCTATTAGATTCGTGAAAATACAACCTAAATATATATTAAATAAATATACGATTTCAACAAAAGGACTTATAACAAGCAAATTATATAAAAACAAAGCAGATTCTATCTAAAATAATATATTTTTTTGATAATTAGCATAATTATAACGAATATTACGAATATCTTACATCTCCGACGATGTCTGAACAAGAATACGAAAACTTTACACGGTCGTCTCTGAATTAAACATGTCTACATGATGTTAGAGGCTAAATAAATATCATCCGCCACTCACCTTCCATCCAGTTCACCAACATCACATAAAATAACACACTTCAACATAAAAATAATATATTTTCCCTAATAATACTTCGCGTGGTGTAAACGTGAAGGCGACACGTCCGCTCTTGGTAGAGCACTGTCATCGACTAAGCTTGGAGCGCGTAGACGCTATATATATAAATACTGAGGTCGGCAAAAGTGGGGTAACCAATGTATAATGTTTTTGCTCAGTAAAATTTATTGTTGGGAACATTCTGTTTAGAAAAACGTCTGCTGGAGCTTCTGTGTTGAATTAATATTCTTATTTTTTTTTTGGTTTATGACATTTTATTAGTGGTTCGGTGGAGATTACAATCGATTTATTGAAATTAGCGATTCAAAACTATTTATGTAATGGAAAAACAAGAACAGTGAGAAGAAAAATGAGAGCTAGAAGAAGAGGAAACGTATAGAGAGGCTTGAAAGACTCTACAATGTAAGTAAGTGATTGGTTTATAGCTTCAGGCTGTATCCTGCATATAACTGTGTACTCAGGGTAGGGAGAAGGAACTAAGAGTTAAGATTCTCCGTTCCCCATGCACCACCCAATTTTCGATAAATTTCGTGTTGTATAGTGCAACTTCATACCAGCATTCGTTTTGTTACCAGAACAAGAAAATGAAAATAGTCCCTTCCCCTCTGTGGGATTCGAAGTCGTAACAGTCGTATTCTCTAGTAAGTGACATAATAGCTTTGATGAGCTTGTAACGGTTAATTAAGCATAACTTTCGGTTGGTCATTGCAAAGTTAAATGAAGTGACGTATTTAATTATTTATTTGAGAGACTTTATACGATACTGTGGAAGCATTTTTAATGAGTGTACCTTTTTATAGAATTAGCATCGACATGAGAGCGGAACATATATTTATACCTTTATAACAAAAAACCGGACAAGCGCGAGTCGGGCTCGCCCACGAGAGTTCCGTACAAAAATTTGAGGCCTCAAGCTTTTTCTGAAATTCAGGCTTAGATTACCCAGAGCCCTTTCATCTGATACCTCACTTGAGCGGCGGCTTTAATATCAAATTTTGCTCCCCTATAGGCTATTAGTTTTTGGTTTTTAACCACAAAAGTACAGATTTCAGATTTTTTGCTAAACGAGTAATAGCTGCCAAATTTCATAATTCTAGGTCAACCGAAAGTACCCTATTAATTTTGATTCCCTTTATAGAGTCGAAATACGCATTTTTTGCTATATAAACGACCATATCTTTTTTTTAAGTACATGTAGAAATACGTTTTTTTTTCAGGAAATCATGGGGCTGTAAATCTAGGTATATACTTTAAATTTCGACTCGATATCTCTAAGCGTTCCTGATATCTCTTGATAGACAAACTGACAGACAGACAGACAGACGGACAACAAAGTGATCTTATAAGGGTTCCTTTTTTCCTTTAAAAGGTACGGAACCTTAAAAATGCGGCTTTGATTTCCACCACTTACCACGCTCACAGCAGCAAGCAAGAACGAAGTATTGAGAAACTGTGTTCTTTTTGCATATCCATATGTGGGAAACGGCCTAAAGTAAATAATAATAAATTATGCTAGATTTTCAATTCTATGTGTTCTTATTTTTTCCGTAAATTATAAGCTACACAGAGGGAAAATGGGAAACGAAATGTCAAGACGCTGCGTTCCTCGAGATATTCGAGTCATTGGTTGATGAGTGGCGGGATTCAACGTCACGCTTCATCTTTTTCCTAGAGCGAAAAAAATCTAATAATTAATTCCCCCGAGTGAGAATCGAATCTATAACCGCCTCGTTTATAATTAGATGCTGTGCAAGTTAAACAATTGAAAGTAAATAAACAAATTAAGCAACGAATTCAAAACGTCATAGATCATAAATGACATTGTACTAATATCATACATTAAGCTTTACAATAACATGTTTGAGCCACCCTAAGGGAGCCATCCCACATCCCCCTGAGGGTGAAAAAAATTTGCGAAAGTCACATACGAGTCGGGTCTAATAAATTATTATATCACTCTTAATATAAAACAAGTATATATTAATATAATTTCATTATTGATTTCGATAATGAAACAATAATGAAATAATAACAATAATTTATATATTAACTTTCATAGTATGGTCGGGAATTTTCTGGTGCTTTATTTTTTACTTTCACGCTGTATCTCGCATATAGTAAGGTATAGGGAACTTAGTGTCAAGACACTCCGTTTCCCACGCACACGGAACTCAACACCGTGAAGTAATGAAAATATTTCGTTAAATAAAAATCGAACCCACGACCAACAGTCAGACGCTGTGCTGGTGCGCCACTACGGTGCCTGCTGACCTAAAACACATTAAATCAAAGAAAAAGTAGTACACAGAGAAAAAAGAATGATTTTTAACTATGTACACTTGCTTCTCAAAATTAACTCCCTAAGTATCTCAGAAAAACGATGTGTATAAAGCTCTTATGTTACTGAGTGACTAACAGACAACACACACGCGAAACGTTACATAGAATAAAACGCTGGAATGTAGCACGTGCCTTAGGAAGTATAGGGAAGTACTGCAATAAAATTTCTTAAAACGAGTTTTAATGTTACGTTAAAGTTTTCAAAAAACAAAATTGCAGGCGGCCGCTAGTTAAGTAACCAAAATCACATTTCATCAACTCTATTCTGTACTAAAATTAAATATTTGACCTGAAAACTAAGACTATTTCAAACATAAGTTACTTTAAATCGACCTTGGCGTATCACTTGACCTATTGAGTCTTAAGAGGTGGGGGTTCAAAGGGTTCGAAAGGAAAACTTTCTGGTAACATTGGAGTTTTTGATTATAATGATGTTACCGAAGAGAATGATCGCGGTTGCAAAGGATTTTGGTGTACTGAGCGTTATATACTCCAATTTTTATTTTGTTCTATTTTGCTATATATACGTGAATTAATAGTTTCACGCAGTATCTCAAATATAAAAGTGTAGGCAGACCGAATTCAGTGTTAAGACACTCCGAGTCCCGTGCACGGCCTAATTTTAGAGGCATTGCGTATTGATTGGCGGAACAAAACGTCGCGTTTTGTCTTGTTACCAGGTCGAGGAATTTCGACGTAGCTCCGTAAGAAATGGCATGTCTTAATAGACTGGAGCAATAGGATGATTTCCAAGAGGCGAGGGTTCAAGTCCTGCGACGTTAATATTTTTATAGATATTTTTTTTCCTTCGCGTATGAATAAATAAAAAAATGTCAAAGCACCAAATGAATCAATCAGAAGCTACGAATCTTGACAATACATATATGTATAGAGTAATAAATAGTCTTTAATGACAGAAAGCTCTCAGTGTATCCAATCTTTAATCTCCATTTTGATTTAATTAAACAACCGCTGTGGGTAAAACTTTGGTCCAGTTGTTAAGGAAACTAAAATTCATATTTTAGTTACGTTATATATATTAACACGGTACGTTAAACAGGTGGTATTTAGGAGTCGTTAGGTTCAATTTGGATTATAAGAATTAAAATTATTTTACTTGGTGTGCCTGGAATTTAAAAAGTAAAACGTTCCCATCCCGTTTCCATAGAAATTTCGAGAAATTCTCTACCAGTGCTTGCCTACACTCTAGACAGTGTAGGTTAGGCCCTACTTAACATGTCTGTCGGTCACTTTTTAACGATTGAGAATTATATTGTGCTTTAATATAATTTTAATTATGTTTTAATTTAAAAAAAAAAAATTATGATAAAAGTGGAGAAAATAAAGAGTTCGCAAAAACGAAAATTCTCTTTTTTTTAATTGATTATATTTAAACTATTTAGAAGCACGGCGTTCAATTCCCCTTCTAAACAATACGTAATGTCTAAAAAATTGGGCAAAAAATGGGGGAACGGGGTGTCTTACCACTAGATTGCAAATGCCTACTACTTTATATGCGGGATACAGCGTGAAGCTGCTTCCTTTTTGCAAAGGGCAGAGTAATAATTAAACTAATTACTCTGCCCTTTTAAACAGAATAAGACTAACATCATTTTGTTTGAACTTTGCCGGTCTCATAAAATTCTGAAAAGAAGTTAAAATAAAAATTATATTTTGCGCTACATATAATCTACGCTTGGACTACGCCGTAGCTCGTAGCAATGCTTGCTTACTTTGTTTACTAAAATTAGTTTTAGATATAAACTTTGTGTTTTTTTTTTCTTAATTATCTACAGTTAAGTGTCTGATTGTTGTGGGTTAGATTCCTATTCAAATGAGAGATGAAAGTCGAACCCACAACCGTCGCGTTTATAGTCCCACGCCTCATTTAATTTAGCTATTTAGTGTTATTATTAAAAGTGTATAAAGCGATAACCTTTGCCTGTTAAACCCTATTTTACTCAGAGATTAGCCAGATTAAGGGTCAAATCTTCAAACGGTTCGATGAATAGAGCATTTGACCACACAAGGTTTCATAAACCAGTTTGTACACTTGGAGTTAAATACTTGTTTTTTTTTTAATTTTATTGATATGATATGACCAGTCATGAAATATTTAATATTTTCATTTCTACGCCAGGCAAAGCGCGGCGTTGAGTTCTGCCACTGAACACGAAATGCCTCCAGAATTTGGAGGCAAATGACAACGGAATTATCTTAAGGTTCCTTCTACCTACCCTGCTATGTGCGGGATACAGCTTGAAGCTAAAAAAAAGCAAAAATAAAATATAATGAGGTTGCCATAGCTCTTATTTTGGTATGTATCTGTGTATACACGTGACGGTTGTGGGTTCGATATTTAATAGTTTATATTAAATAAAAATTATGTTACATCGATCTTGTTAAACGAGAATAAAAAAGTAAATCACAGTATTACATACAATTATTTGCGTTTATATTATTTTAATTTGTCCACTCTGATAGACATAGTGCGACGTTTAGGTAATGCCGGGCTCCGGAGCCCAACCCACCTTACAGGCAGGCAACGCACCTGTAGCTCCTCTGGTGTTGCACGGGGTCGTGGGCGGCGGTGATCACTTACCATCAGGTGACCCGCACGCTCGTTTGCCTTGTCTTTTCCATAAAAAAAAAAAGACGTTGGGTTCCGCAATTCAACATACAATTAAAAAAATGAGAAACTAAATCTAAAATAATGTTAATATATTTGTTAAGATATATTTAGTTACCTATTAGAAACTTAATAGTATTATAACTGAAACTTCGCCCTCTTACCCCAATTCAACTGCGTCAACACGCCCACCATATAATAAATTATTACATATAGTAATATACACACTTTATATAAAGGTATATTTTTAGCTTCCCGCTGCATAACGTATAGTACAGGGTAGGAAGAGGGAACCTAGTGATGAGACACTGCACTTCCCATTTTCTACACAATGTTCAAAATGTATTACTATTATTTTCATTTTCTGGTTTTGATATGGATACAAAGCATGGTGTTGCGTCCCGCTACTCAACACGATCAACACGATATGTTTTGAAAAATTTTTTAGAAATTTGAGAACGGAATGTTGATTACTCGTCGAATTTCATATAAAATGCAGCAAAAAAGATGTATAAATACTTGTATCTTTTGATTGCGTTGATTTAGAAATTTGATTATTTTAGAGCTCCAAGAGACCAAGAGATCGTATACCTGGATATATGATATTAATTTTTGCTTCTTTTCCCGAGATAAATGGTCTTGACAACGGACAGACGGACAATAAAGGAATCCTATAAGGATTCCGTTTTTTCCTTTTAAGGTAATTTTACGTGTTATAGTTAACGCAAACAAAGTTGTAGTTCACGACTTGTATTTTACCTTTATTATACAAATATAAATAATTTTTAATACATATACTAGCATAACTAACTCAACAGAGCAGTGAATGATCAAAGGTAACCATCAAAGTATGTAAAACGCATTGAGCTCGAAGCTTAGTAAATTAAGCGTGGGTGAGTTAACCAACTTCGCATGTGTTGGTTGTGTATTTAATATGAGATTATTGATATACGAGGGTATAATATTTAAATTAGACCATTATAGTGCAGCGGCACAGCGTCAGGCTGTAAATGTGACGGTGTTTAGTTCCGCTATCAAAACGTAATGTTTTAAATGCGCGATTGTAATTTCCTAAGTGTATATTTGTATTTTTTTATTTTTACGACATGCATGGGTACCTTCAAATAGCGCGTCTAACTTCTTCTCAAAGGCCGGCAACGCACCTGTAGCTCCTCTGGTAGATACAGGGGTCGTGGATGACGTGATCACTTACCATTAGGTGAACCATGCCCTCGTTTGCCTTGTCTTTTCCATAAAAAAAAATATCTGTATATGTGTCTATATCACAAATTTTTCAGTTGCAGTTCTTTAGATATTCAATACGTACGCACGTAACATACTCGTATAAAACACGTATATAGGATTAAAGGGATTAAGTAATTTTATTTTTCTTTAGTTCCTTTTTTATTTCACTGAATTCCCTGTATAGGCATAGACACTCTTTGCATTTAATGACTTTCCATATTTTCTAACTGTTTGAAGCAACTGGCATGCATGTTGACATTTAAAAACTCTTGACGATGCATTCAAATTAACTAGACCAGAGGAAAAAAACCAGACCGGAGAAATATTTAATATTCTAAATATCCGCGTGGGATGAAGCCAACTTGGCACTGTGAGACATCTGCAATGGTTATGGGTTCGACTCTTAATTGGGGGAATGAATTTCATTTGTTTTCCGGCCCAGCTCTTTCTACAGACACTGGTTGACTGACTTGACTAGGTTTACGCGGCGTTAAGCTAGCAAAGGCAAAGAGTCAAGACAACAAAGAGTCTTGACTCTTTGCCTACCTTGGTATGAGATATTGTATTTTTTTACTTTACGCTGTATCTCGCATATAAAATGGACAATATTTCTAATTTTTTTTTATCTAAATTTCAGTCCTGAGGCCAGTCGTGGCGCCGGGGCACAAAGTGTGACTGTAAAGCCGACTGGTTGTGGGTTCGATCCCCACTCGAGGAGATGAAATATTTACTTCACTTTATATTTCCATTTCGTTCTGGTGTCGAGCGCGGCGTTGAGTTCTGCCACTCAACACGCAATGCCTCCAGAATTCGGTAGAAAGTGGGGAACAGAGTGTCTTAGCACTAGGTTCCCTCTGCCTACCCTGTTGTGTGCGGGATACAAAAAAGAGAAAAGAAGCTGATAAAAAATATATAAAAATAAAAGGAGACAAACTTTTGGGCCTAAACGTAACGAGTTGAGATGTGATCTAAAAATTATATATTTTTTTATTTTTAAAATAGCAAATAATAATTTAATTGTGAATCTGGAAGTGGAGAAAAATGAAAAAAATAAGTTTTAGATCCTTAACCGATTAAAATCAATCATATTTTAAATGAGAGATGTGACAGCTGATTGACAATGACACCTTGCCTAATGATTTTTTGCATTTTTTGCTGTCATTTCGTTCGTGTCGATGCGTTTTGAGTGTTTTCCCCTTTTGTCTGATATTTTTAACGACTACTGCTGTGTTTTTCTCGGATTTTGATTCTGCCTACTTTGTATGACCCTCGCTTCCCCGCTGGACTCCGAAGTCTTTTGGATCTAACGACCGCCACACTATGGATATGAATCGCTGTGAGAATTGTGGGATAGTCACTGGACACTGTAATATCCTAGTCCGACGACCTTTAGACGATGAACACCACCACCACCACATGGTTACTTAGAGGTGTGATATAATCCCGATATATAAGCAGGAAAACAAACATATTTCTGTTACATTTTAGTTGACAGCTCTCGTAGAGGAAGGGAAGCTATTGCTATGAAATACTGCAATTGTATTGTAGGAAGACGTATGGTAGGCTGCTGTGCTCATGTTATGAGTATTATATGGTACCTTAGCTGGGCTAGCTACCAAAATAATTTGGTTCCACCTGCACACTTCTAAGAAGAAGACATTTTAAGAATAATAGAAGAAGAATAAAATATTCATTAAAATGTGTTTTATTTATAAATAATAAACATTAATGCTTAAACAACTCAGTAATCACATATTTTATAGAAGTTGATGTCAAGAAATTGTGCTGCGAACTTAACCTCACTTTTATTTAATCTCTAATAACTCAGCTCTCAGATTGCCAAAATTTATATCGTTTTCAGAGAGGGAATGATGTATCTAAATCTATTTAATAATACCATTTTCATTTCTTTACATTCTGGGCCCAAAAATGTATGGAATAGTTTCAGTCTCCTTTCAGTCCTTCTACTCACCACCTAATTATCGAGACATTGCATATTAACTAGTGGAAGTTGAAACTTGACGCTGTGTATTGTCTTGATAACGGCGAGGAAATGAAAATATATCACTCCCCCGAGTGGTAATCGAACCTACAATCGCCGCGTTTATATATACCTTCTATTATTATACACACCTGAATCTAGTATTTGATCTCGTACCAAATCTCTATATATAGTTAGTTCGCCATCTCATTATGGTAAAGCGATTGGAACTTATAACTTTGACAAATATTCAAAAAGTTACCGAAATGGGGTAGCTCTTGGTCTCTAATGTCGTAACTTTTAATGAAAGATCCGGGGAATTAGAGTTTAAAAATCGACATTTTTGTAAGAATTTTTTTTCCGTTTGGGGACGTCATAGCACACCGCTCTGAACCATGTCTGACTGTTAGTATGATAGTTGTAAATTCGATTCCTATTAGAGGGAATGGTTTTTTAATTTCTTAGTAGTAAGTAGTGTAATTTCTTACCAGAGGTAAGAGGACAAAGGACTTCGTTGAGATCTTAATACTCAACACGCAGTCTTTTGAAACTTTTGCGGTGCATGGGAAACGGAGTTCAGTTCAAAAAGCAATATCTCTTAATTTGAAATAGAATGATTTATTATTTCTTTAGTGTTGAGTGGCGAGGCTTAATACCGCGCTCTGAAAGTACGGTTAAATAAAAATAACTGAACTATTAACATTTATACCAATCAGAATCGAACCCAAGACCACGTATAAACTTTTCTATTTTTCATCTTTTCAACTACGGCCAACACCTAATATTTTCAAAATTTTACTTAACTAAAAACAAAGTTATTTTAAAATAAATTACTAAACCGAACAACCCTCATATACGCTTAGTTGAACATGTTAAGCTCTTTACTATTTTAAAAGGGGTAGTAGATCGAAATCTAAAATATTATTAAAAAATATTTAGAGGCTATCGTGTCGGTTATTTATATAGGAATCGTCCTATCGTCAGTTTTATCCTTTAGGTACGGAAAACTAAAAAAAAACTATTCAAATATGAAAAAATGTATACGTTGCGTTTGGGAGTTTGATTCCCACACGGATAAATGAATTGTTTTCATTTCCCCGCACTAGTAAGAAAACTGCGTTGCGTAGATTAAAAAAAAGAAAAGATAAATCAAATTTGTTAGAACAGAAGTTTAGTTAGTCAGGCCAGTCGTGGCGCAGCGGCACGAGGTGTGACTGTAAAACCGACTGGTTGTGGGTTCGATCCCCACTCGCGGAGATGAAATATAATAGTTATTTAAGTTTATATTTCCATTTCTTCGCTCTGGTGTCGAGGTTAAGCGCGGCGTTGAGTTCTGCCACTCAACACGCAATGCCTCCAGAAATCCAGTAGAAAGTGGGAAACGAAGTATCTTAACACTAGGGTCCCCCTGCTTACCCTGCTGTGTGCGGGATACAGCGTGAAGCTGATTTTTTTTGTTAGTACAGAAGCCAGAGAATTTCAAATAAAGTTACATATACGCTTTGATCATACTATTTTCATTTCTGAAACAGTAACTGAAACAGTGTTAATTAAATTCTTTCATTTGAAAATGCACAAAGAAGAGTTGTACGGATATAGCAGATTGGCTCAAAAGAACAAATATACCTTATTTTTTAAAAATTAAAATTAAATTAGCTTCACGCTGTATCCCGCACACAGCAGGGTAGGCAGAGGGAACTTAGTATTAAGACACTCCGTTCCCCACTTTCTGCCGAATTCTGGAGTTATTGTGTGTTGAGTGGCAGAACTCAACACCGCGCTTAGCCTCGACTTTATTTTTTAGTAGAAAAAATTATGCAATAATATTAAATGAAATATATAATAAAATCTAAGAAACTGAATTTGACTTATATATAATAATTGTATCATTATGAAATATAACAGTTATACGCAGCTTAGGCGACAAAATAATATGGTATCATCGAGCTGATCTGATGATGGAACCACGATATGAATAGTGGAAGGCTTCAGAGGTTACTTGTAAGCCACTCGAGATCACAAATGTCTTGTTCGCAAGACCAGGCTCAGGAGGATAAGGAAAAAACTTTTTGCATTTTTTAGGGTTTGTACCATTATTAGTATATTCAAAACCTATAGGGTACTTCACGTGGACTTATAACTTGAATTTAGTAAGAACTTGCAATACAAGTAGATGAAAAAAATTAAAAAGTAAAAACTTATAGTTTTTTATCATTACAAACTTATAATTGTAGTTCGTTTTATACAAAAAGAAGTACGTACGTCCGGAAACTTAAATTTGTCAATATTTATAAATTGTACTTCCCGTTGGCATATAATCCTGGAAATGGTACGGAACCCTCGGTATGCAAGTCCAACACGCATTTGACTGGTTTTTTTATTTAATTTCAAAAACTATCGCTGCCTTTTCAATTTACGCTTAAATAAACGTCTATTTCCACAAAGTGTAAACATACGTGGTAAAAACACAACAAAAAGGGTAAACATATGTGTTTATACCTACATATAAGTCATGGTGCAGGTATACAGGCGTGCGGCTGTTGTGGACGGTTCAGTTTCTACTGGAGGAATGAAATATTTAATGTGTTCATTTCGTGTTTCTGGTAATGAGGGGAAACTCGGCGTTGAGTTTCACCACTCTACACGCAATGCGTCAAGAATTCAGGGGAGAGTGGGGAACGGAAGTGTCTTCATGGGAAACGGAATGTTTAACACTAGGTTCTCAGATTCCTTCAGCCTACTCTGCCATGTGCAGGATACAGCGTGAAAATAAAAAAGCTAAAAATATACCTAGTGATAAGTCGCTCCGTATGTTAGAGACCACATATAGAGCAATTTTATACAAGTGAAAAGAATATAGTTCATTGG
This sequence comes from Heliconius hermathena, assembly GCA_013403705.1. NCBI lineage: Eukaryota > Metazoa > Arthropoda > Insecta > Lepidoptera > Nymphalidae > Heliconius > Heliconius hermathena. Next base: position 337,683 of record JAAIXJ010000199.1, on the reverse strand, counting down.
GGCTTAAGCACTAAAATGAACTTTACTATAATAAGATTGAATACTAATAATTATAAATAACTAGCTTTTACCTTCAGCCTTTTGGATTAGGCCATTCGTGACTCGGGGGCACAAGCGTGTGACTGTAAGCGCCACAGGTTGTGGATTTGATTCCCACTCAAGTAAATGAAATATACATATTTTAATTTCCTTGCTAACGAGGTAAAGCGCGGGATTGAGGTCCGCCACCCAACACGCAAGCATATTCTCCAGAATTCAGTGGAAAGTAGGAAACGTGAGCGGAGTGTCTTAAAATTAGGTTCGCAGGATCTCTTACCTTGCCTACCCTGCTACTTCGTCCGTGCGGGATACTGAGTGAAGCAGATTTTTGTTTTCTTTTCTTTTAGCGTCACGCTGTATTCTCACATACAGCAAGATATGCAGAAGGAACATAGTGTTAAGATTCCCCACACATCACCCAATATTCGAAAATGAATAGTTTCTCTTACCATATGATTTCGAGAAGTTCTCTATTAGAACTCATCCACTCTCCAAGCAACCTACGTGGCAAACTTCAGCGTTCAACGCCGTGTAGTTCCAAATAACTACTAAACTCACTAGTCTGTCAGTCACTCATTATCGGAAGAGTTTTGTATATTTAGATAAACTTTACTTAACATAATCACATTAACACAGATTAAAAATAAAAAAATATATAAAAAAACACAAAAGACAATCAGGCTGGAAATTTTAGCTCCATTAGCTAATTATCACATTATATTTTTAAAACGACAAGCTCCGCCGATCAAAAGATCGTGTGCCCGCCGCTCGAGTGACCGCCGCGCCGGTGTTAAGTGACGCATTATATACAGGGTGGTCACGTACCATATGTAATATATACATATTCAGTGAACATATAGAGACTTTGATCACTCTTACGGTTGGCTAACTTAATCTTACAAAGGGTTTAATGGATGGATAGTTTGTTTAAAAATGATAATAATATAAGTAGGTTAACGCTGGCTTTTTTTATTTTTAATATACAGCTAATTATTGATTGGAACGTAAAAAAAATATTTAAAACAAAAAAAAATCATACTATGTTACATAATGTAAAGGCTATCTTACTGTTGACCCATAGACCCATAGTGGGTTCGATTCCCACTCGGGAGAACTAATTGTTATCATTTACTCGCTGCGGTAAAAGACAAAACACCGCGTTGAAGCCACTTATGATGCAAAATCTCAAAAATTGGCCTAAAAAATCGGGAATCGGGAAGGTTTCTTCTGCCTACCGGGACCTAACTATGCGGGATACAGTGTGATGTAAAATCCTAAATTAAATATAGAATATATATTATTATACAGCATGAAGCTAAAAAAAGTTTAATTTTATAAAACGTGTATTTACATAAAAAGGCTTATGCTATCGAGTTATTGACACAATAATTACTTATCTAATGATATACTTCGATACCAGGTGTTGTATAAATATATTCTTTCCTCGCCGAAATTTTTATTTCACTTCAAACAATTAAAGTTCGTGTAATAGCCTAATTAAATAAAAAAATATTTAAATTTTGATTTTGAACATTACAGTTGTCTCTCCGTACTTTCTTGTAAAAGATTTCTTATCATATATCTTATTGAAATTCTTCTTACAAATTTTCACTACGTATATTGTGACTACACAGAATATTACCAATAATTATAAATTCGTGGTATATAAATTACACTAGCGACAATCGCGCGGCTTCGCTTGTTTAAAATCTATTTTTTATATTTATTATAGCCAAATTATACTTGTAGCCTATTGTTATTTTAGTCCTTTGTTTTCCACCGTAAGCTGTAAACTCAATAATATATAACTTATTTCTTTGCAATTAAAGTAAATATTTCATTAAATTCTTAGCGCTAAATTAAAAATAACCATAATATAAATGGGAACTCCATCGATATTATCTTCATTAATAACAAAAAGAGAGAACAATCTCTATTCTCTGCTTTCCCATACAGAATTAACAACTATTGTACTTGTTGTCGCCAGCACATTCTCCGCAAACGGACGGCATGTACGATGACGGTATGAGTATAACGGTTTCGTTGAAACGCTTGTAAATGACTACTCCCGTTGCATCAGACTGTACCTTGAGGCCGGCTGCGATTGGTAGAATCCTGGAAATATAATATATAAGATTAACTTTAGTACGATTCCCACTCGAAGAAATGAAACATTTCATATTTTCATTTCTTCGCTCGCACTCAACACGCAATGCCTTGAGAATGCGGCGGAAAGTGGGAAATGGAAGTGTCTTAATTGAAAAAGGAGTGTTTTAACACTAGGGATCCAGGTTCCCTCTGCCTACCCTGCTATGTGCGGGATACAGCGGGAAGACATAAAAAAAGAAGGGCAGGGTCTGACGGTAAACGTAATGATTGTGGCTCCGATCCCTTTCCGGATGAATTGTTTTCATTGTAGGTCATTCAACACGGACTGTTTCATATTCGGAAAGTCTTAGCACTACATTTATTGGCATATTTCGTTAAATACGTGATGTTCAGACGAAAAAATATAATATAAAAATACATTTTATATGAAGTGGACCTGGTTAATAAGAAAAGTAATCTATCGCCAATCGCTTATAATAAGCAAGTGACAAAATGGCCTCACAGAATTCGTAGCTTCACGCTATATCCGGCGCACAGCAACGTAGACAGATCGAACTTGGGAACCTAGTATTAAGACACTCCCCAATAAGACACTTTCCGCAGAATTTATGTTATTTAACATATTTTTGAGAATCAAACTTTTGCCAGTTCAAAAAAATAATCCGTTAAATAAAGTTATAATAATACCATCAATCACTGTCAGTGGTTTGAACGAATCAATTTCCTTTTTAAATAACATTAAATATTTAGTTCTAATTTTTGAATGTTCGTTCATCGGCTACTTAGTGTTTTCCTAGCTTTACTTCACTTCAATGTATGCGGAGGAAACCTAGTGTTAAGGCACTCTGTTTTCGACCCCAATGTTTTAGATATTGCGTCTTGAGTGCGTTGAGCGAAACAAAACGCCGCGCCTTGTCTCAACCAGAGCGAGGATGTAAAAATAATGCGTAATTTAGCTGCGCCCCGAGGGCTAATAATTGCCCTATGTTAATTTATAAACGATTAAATATTGGAAGTACTTACGGAGAATTTTTTATTATATCACTAGTGGTATTGTACAAGTTGCGGTCACCGTCATACATCTTGATGCCGCCATCTTGTAGACGAGTGATCACGAAACTGAAACAAAATGGCGTTGCTTTAAAATTGTTTTATATATTATATATTTTTTTTAAATTTGTAGAGTTGTTGGTCGAGTTCAGTTTTGGTATTGGTCAATTTCGATGGTTGTCTAGTCCTTCATACTTCATTATATACAATATTAAAAAGCACAACTGTTATGTCAAGGTGTACCTCAACTGTGGTATCATAGCACCAATAAAATTGTAAATAAATAGCTTCACGCTATATGCCTCAAATACAGGGTAGGCAGACGAAACTTAGTGTTAAGACACGCCGTTTCCAACTTTCCGCTCAACTTTCGTAACAATGCGTATTAAATGGCGGAACTCAACGCCGCGTTTTGTCTCGTCACCGGAGCAAGGAAATGAAAATAATTAATTCCACAAAGTGGGAATCATAACCGTCGGGCTTACGATAGCACAAATATGTTTTTTTATACCTGGGGGTCTCAGAGCAATCAGCCAGCACTAAGCTTTCCGAACATGGTGACGAGTTCAACTGCTCGACATTCCCAGATAGGGTCTGTACCGTTGATTCCTGGAGACGACATTCACCTGTATAAAAAAACAATGTAATCAAATGTAACCAGAAGACGTACTTTTTTACTTTTTTTTGCTTCACGCTGTATCCCGCACATAGCAGAGTAGGCAGAAGGAACCTGGCAACTTGGGGTTAAGACACTCAGTTAAGGAAATTAAAATAATTTTAATATAACCTCTCCCAAGTGGGTATCGAACTGCGATGCACCACAACAGCTTCATTAATATTTTGTAGTACAAATTTTCAGAATGTGACGAATGTAGGCCGGTTTGCGCCCAGTCCTGGCGCAGGGGCACAAGCGTGCGAATATAAATGTGACAGGTCGTAAGTTCGATTCCAACTCGAGGAAATAAAATATTAAATATTTCCATTTCCCCGCTCTAATAAAAAAAATGTTTACTTACGATACACTCCAAATCGTTTCATCAGTTGCATCGCCGTCCAGCTGTCTAAGAGCCACGCGAAGCTATCCGACTCGAATTGTATTTCTGCACCTTTATTTACTCTTACAGAGGCTATACCGTCTACTTCCTGTAAAAAAACATATGATAAGAAAAAATGAGCTTCACGCTGTATCCCGTATTTACTCGGGTAGGCAGACAGAGCCTAGAGTTAAGACACTCCGTTCTCTACGCACAGCCCAATTTTTTAAGACTTTTTGTGTTTAGTGGCTCAACGCCGGACCTTAATGTTTTCTTATTAACTATAAGTATTAAAAATATATAATATATTATTTTATTTAATACAAAATTTAACGACATTATGCGAGGTCGAAACATCTTTCTGAGTCACATCTTCATCATATTATTATTATATTTTAGGGAACCTAATGTTAAATTACTACGTTACTCCCACATAAAGTACAGTGTGTTATATCGAAACGATCAACGACATTTAACCTATTGCCTTTCTCGAAAAAAATACTATAAGACACAAATATTCCATTCGATATTCGATTCGACGATATATATATATATANGGCACAGGGAACCTAGTGTTAAGATACTTCGTTCCCCACTTTCTGCCGAATTCTGGAAGCATTGCGTGTTGAGTGGCAGAACGGTTCAACGCCGCGCTTAGCCTCGACACCAGAGCTAAGAAATGGAAATATAAATTTAAGTAAATATTTCATCTCCTCAAGTGGGGATCGAACTCACAACCAGTCGGTTTTACAGTCACACTTCGTGTCGCTGCGCCACGACTGGCCTCATAAATAAAATTGATATACTTTTACCTTAATAATAGCAGTAGTATTGATTGTATCCTTATCTAGACTTCCTAACAACTGAGCCACAGGGGTGCCGGCGCCGAGTCCCAATACTGACAGCAGGTCAAATTGATGTAGCTGAAAAAATTAAAAATTAAATGCTTATTTTGTCAGTCAGTCAGTCGATTTTTTGCTGCCGATGACGTTGTAAATCAAAATATTTCGGGCCTAAATTTATATATTAGTATCAGATTTATATATCCATATGAAAAAATTAAGCAACTCTTTAAACCATCGTCGGGGCGTCGTTAAAAGAATTATATAAACAACATTCTGATTACCTAAATTATTCTATCCAAAAATATTGGATAGAAACAACAAAATAACCTACTAACTATAACTAACATAAATCATAAGAAAATCGAGAGAGAGATATAAATCTGAAATAAATTATTTTGGTCTGACTATAAACGCAAATGTTGTGAGATTGATCCACTCTCGAGGAAGGATTTATTATAAATACCTTGCTCTGGTAATAAGACAAAGCGCGGTGTCGGGTTTCACCACTTAACACGATATATCTTGCAAGTCGAACAGTATGAGGGTATTGGAGTGTCTTAGCACTAAGTTCCCTCAGTCTACACTGCTATACTTAAAATAAAGCTTCAGCTTCACGTTGTATCCCACACACGGCATTCTAAGCATAGGGAACCTAGTTGAGACACTCCGTCCCCCATTTTCCGCCGAATTCAACGGAACTCAACGCCGCGAAATAAATTTTTACTAAAGTCTAGTAGTCGTTTGTACGTTGTCAAACAAAAGATTTTCATATAAATATAAACCTTATATATTATATATATAAATTACACGATTTCCTCACCTTCTCTCCTTTAATTTCAAATTCAACATATCGTTCTATATTTCCGTAAACATTTTTCGGAGTGCCTCTGTACTCCATAGTTATTTTGCTAACATTATCGTTGCTGTAACAGGTTTGGTATGTGTTGGACGTGTGGTAGGTTAAGGTGGTGTGGCCGTGGTACGATGCTGGATGGGTGGTCAGATCTTGATCGGCTGGAGCGTGGCTTATGTCTTGTTCGAAATAGCATAGCTAAAATCAGATTTGTAATTAAAGAAATTAAAAACTTTATTTTTATAAGTAATGTAATATGTACACAGAGCTATAAATTTTATAAACCTAAAGTCGAGTGATTTACAATAAGATTTCTTTCTTCTTCACCATCAGATCAGCCCAATTTAAAAAACGTCTCAATTAAGGTAAGGTAAGGTAAAAATTATCTATACTTACCTTCCAATATTTCTTATTGAGATCAAACACATACGGCTGCTCCACGTACAAGAACCACTCCACAGAAACATTTCTTCCGGCGCAGTTTATTTTACTATTCGAATCTATTTTTAAGAAAATATCTTCTTGATTCTTCTCGTTGAAGCTGAAATTAAGTACAAATGTATTTTTAGGCATCACGCTGTGTCCCGCATATAGCATGATATACAGAGGGAACCTAATGTTAAGAAACTTCGTTCCCCATTCACCGCTGATTTTTTTTTTCTTTTGAAAATAATCATCACTCAGACTTGAAACTTAGCATTTTTACCCAGGCTGGCAGCTCCTTTCGAAATCGGTTAAAAAAAGACTTTTTGTACATCAGACAATTCTCGTGGGATAGTTCCTGCGTTAAACTTTTTATTGATTTTCAAGCCAAAGTCGGTGTTCAACATTTTAACGTTTAAATTTTTCCACTTTCCATTAAAAAAATGTTGTAATTTTATCCCACAAAAGTTTTAACTCTCACGGGATAGAAGTACTTAGATTGCTAGTTTTTATTGACTAAAACAGGTAGAAAATGAGCTTTATATTTTAGTTAATTCGTTCAAATGTAGCATTTTTAATATCTTCTTATTATACTAGCGACTCACACGGCGTTGCCTGCTTACACTTATTGTAATATTACTGACAGTTTTTATAAAATCTTTATATAAATTGTGGCTTATGCGTTATTCTGACAGGCTTTATTACTGCAAAGTTTCATCTAAATCTGTTTAATAGTTTTTGTGGCAAAGTGGAACAAAACATTCAACATCTATTCTATTAGTAGTGTTAAAAAATCTATAAGTATATATATATATATATTATAAAGCTGTAAAGTTTGTTTGGACGCGCTAATCTCCGCATTGAACAGTTCCTTTTGTGTTGAATAGTCCATTTATCGAGGGAGGCTATAGGTTACATTAAGATCAAAATATATACCAAAACGCTTTATTCAAAAAACTAAATACTGCGTATTGAGTTGCGAACATCAACGCGGTACTTTGTTGGGAATTTAAAATATTTTATACAAGCGGCCCGCCCGCGGTTTCGCCCGCCTGAACTACGTAATTATTAATTTAATAAACAGAATTGAGTGACAACTATAATGAATTCTAATATGATTTTTTTTACTACATTATCGTAATTTCTATAAGGGTTTTTGATTGTTTTGAATTAAAAAATATGACCAGTGTTGATATTTCATATTCATAATAAAATACATACTTTGAGCGTTGATATATAAAGCTAATTATTTATTATACGTATATATTTTTGTAACATTACGTTCTTTTTACCTATGTAATGTACGTCTCATCACAATTTTAAAACTCTGTTAAATGTGCTGATGTCAGTTAATAATTTACTTTACTGCTTCCGAAATAGCCTTAAATTGTTAATTATTGATGTGGGTAAGGATTCATAATATTCTTTGTAAAATAACTGTAATGTTTGCATATTAACTCCTGTACAGTTTTTAAATTAGTTACATAAATTATTAGCTAAATGTACAATTGGTAAATATGTAATTACTAGTAGGCGCGCGCAGCTTCGCCCACTTATTTGCACCCTTAGGGGCGAATTCTAAAAAAGCCACGAAACACGTGTTCAATAAAGTATTTTTAAAAATCGGTGGCGATTTAAAGGTTTTTCCATATAAACTTTCTACCCCTATTTCATCCCTTTAGGGTTGATTCATAGTGGATGTCCAGATTATGAAAATAAGAATCATATTTATAATCATTCCCCTGAGTGGAAATCGAATCCACAACCATCGCGTTAACTATCAGACACTATGTGCCTGCGCCACGATGGCCTCTATAATTGTTAGTATAATTTATTTATTAGGTAGATATAGAGCATTATTTTTTAACATCCACTTTACATTTAAAGATGCAACTGTACTTAAGGGGGTCATTTGATTTTGTTTCCGATTAGTGATTTATAGTAGAAGCTGTGTCTTTTCCGGCTTAAATCAAATAAAACCGCCAACGACGCGACACTCGTATTAATTCAATAGTAGACAGTAGTTGAGAGAAGTTTTATATTTAAGTATTATTTTTGTATACAATATGAATAAAAAAATTACAAAAACTGGGATTGTGTGTCTTATTTATCGATTCACCCGACATAATTAATATAAAATCTTCAAAAAATATTATCAAATACTAGCTTTTAACTGCGGCTTCGCCCCCTTGGTTAAAGGAAAATTGCCAATTGCATTTGACAAATGACACATTCTAAGTACCTGCGCGAGGTAGCCCTGACTGCAGGTGCGGTGGATTGCACCGAACAATTTATTTAGCGTAGCCTTTATAGCCTATAAACTTTCTCCATAAATGGATACATATAATACATGATACAATACTAAAAGTTTTTATTTCATTTCGAGCAAGTAGTTAGAAGACAGTCGCGACGCAGGCTCACAAAGTGTGACTGTAAGCGTGACAGGTTGTGGGTTCTTTACACGACAAGGCAAAGCGCGGCGTTGAGTTCCGGAACTCTCTGAGCAATGCCTCCAGAATTCGGCGAAAAATGGGGAACGGCGTCTCTTAACTCTAGGTTCCGTCTTGCTATGTGCGGGATACAGCGTGATGCTAAAAAAAGTTCCTGACATTAATGTGTTCCACCAAACAAACTCTTCACCTATATAATATTAGTATAAGGAACAAAGCAAACAAACTTACCCATAATAACTTAATGTAAAATCAAAGTTTATTTCGACTCTGTCCACTCGTTCAAAAGCTACTATATCTCCTAAACTGACACTGACGTGTATGACTTCGTCCCTACCCTCGTTTTGGGTAGGTCTTGAAGGAGGTATGATGACTCCACAACCTGGTGATGAAGTGAACCGTTGTATGGAATTCAATATTGATTGAGTAGGTAATATACTGTAATTGTAAAAAAAATAATAGAATTAATAGAAAAATCGTTGAAGTCGATTTCTTTTTAATATATTAGTACAATTTTAGATTTATTATTTTATAAAGCTCATGATTTGCAAGTAGTCTAAGCTGAAACAGTTAGTCAAATATAAAATAAACTTAAGAAAAAAACAGCGTTATATTCTGTCACGCATAGCAAGGTAGGCAGTAGGAACCACTCCGTCCCCAACTTTCTGCGAATATTCGAAACATTACGTGTTGAGTGGTGAAACATAACGCCGCGCTTCGTCCATCAGAGCAGGGACATGAAAATAAAAATGTGTAATAATCCCCTGCGTAGGAATCGAAGCCACAATCGTCTTTAAAACGTTTACAAACAAACGCTTTACCACTGCGCCACGATTGCCTCGAGTAAAAAAGGCTAATTTATAAGAGTACAAGTTATTGTTTCTTTATATCAATAAACCAATATTAATCCTCTTTTGTACAAAAAAATGAAATGAAACTTTCCAGACATATCATTCACAAAAAAAATATTACAAATGTACTTAGTTTCTTTAAAGCAGACAGAAAACGCGACGGTTGTGGGTTTGATTCTCAATCGTAGAAATAAATTATTTTAATTTCTTCAGACAAAACACCGCGCGGTCTTGACCTCCGCTCAACATACAATATCTCGAAAATTGGACGATGCGTATTAACCCTCATATTAACGGGATTTTTTTTTTCAGCTTCACGCTGTTTCCCGCACATTTCAGGGTAGGCAGAGGGAACCTAGTGTTAAGACACTCCGTTCCCCACTTTCTGCCGAATTCTCAACACCGCGCTTGTCCTCGACACCAGAGCGAAGAAATGGAAATATAAATTTAAGTAAATATTTCATCTCCTCGAGTGGGGATCGAACCCACAACCAGTCACACTTTGTGCCCCTGCGCCACGACTGGCCTCTACAACGTGATATTACTAATAATTATAATAGTACTCATTCTGATACTTACTCATAGCTGACAAATTTGGACATTATATATTTTTCTACGACTTCTGCACCTGATGTTTTACGGTCACAATCGAAGAATATACCGTTATCATCTACCTGTATATTAAAAAACAACGATAAAATTGCACTTTATAGCACAAAAATTTATATAAAAGTTGTATGAAATGAACTATAATTACCAGGGCATTACCAGGTCAGGGCCACGACTATCTGGTAAGAAAACTCCGTTTCCCGCGCAACGCCCAGAGACGTTGCGTGTTGGTTGGCGGGACGCAGCATAAAATATAGCAGTTAGGGCCATCAGGATTATAGATATGATCTATACTTGTATTAATGAATTATTTTCATTACCTCATAGTAGTAACAAGACAAAGCGCGGCGTTAACTTCCGCCACTCAACACGCAACGTCTGAAAGGTTGGGAGATAAGTGGGGAACGGAGTACCTCAATACTAGGTTCCCTGCCTAAACCGGAATATAGCGTAAAGCAAAAAAATAACTTACATCTGCAGTGCCTGTTTCCACGGTATAAATATTTGACTTTTGATTTGATACAGTCTGGATTTGAACGTGTGAATGTATAGCCATGCCCGCGTGTTGCGCAAACGGATTCAACCAGGTCAGACTGAAAAATAAAAATAATAGATTTTTATCTTGTTTTTGTTCAAAATCACAGTCGCAATGATACTGGAGGAAAGTCACCTAAAAAGCATGAAGAGCTTAGGTCATGTATGAAGGGATTGAAGAATGTGGACAAGACAAAAGAGGTATGCAGAAACCTTTGCAGTTGGGCTCGTTCTCTCTAGCTACCCGGCTAGGAATAAAGTTTAAAGTTTAAAGGAGAAAAAGTTTAAAGTTTAAAGGAGAAAGAAAGGATTTAGGGATGGAAAAATATTTTTTATTTGTTATAATGTGTAAAAATTTGTACGTAGTACGGCTAACCCGCGCCTTTTCGACAGTTGTAGATGAATGCATGGTTTCCAAGAGTTTCTTAAAACTAATTTCTAAATTAATTTAACTTACGCAACAGCTTTAGCGTTGGGTTCCATAGTCACGTTGAACTTAATAGGTATTTGCACTACAATAGATCTTTGTAGCCGAACTATGTGTAACGATCGCAACAGTGGCGCTGCTGTTGATAGAGATGTCACTGCTGTACCTTGATAGCTGGAATATTGTATCGTTTATCAGTTATTTCGCTGTGTCCCATTGTGATTAAAGTTTCTTTATGTTTGAAAGGCAAATTAGAGTTAGAGCACATTAGAGAATTTTGTAAACTTACCGCCACTTTTAGTCTTAAAAAATCAAGCAAAACAATAAAAAAATTGGTAAAAATTTTATATGACGCTTTGGTGGAACAGTTACGGTGTTATTTGTGGTCGTGACTTTTTTTTTGCAATTTCGTTGAAGAGAATATTAATAGAATATTTTTTTCTCCAATAAGAACTGAAGAAACTTGTCATAAAATTTTGTCATCCAGAATATACTCGTACGGCGAAACGAAGAATAGAATAATTTAAAATGTGACTAGTATACAGCTCGCGACTTTGCAAATCTCGACTAAGTATACTATTACACAATTGTGGAGAAGCGTGCAAGAATGACAGCATAAAAGATCTTAAATATATCCAGCTATACTCTAATATAGTGGAAACTTTTTATGTATCTTCTTTCTTGGATCACTCTATCGTCTTAAGTGAATATATCATTAAAATTTGTTGTGTGTCGTAAGGCAGGATGCTCACTATAGTATATAATCATAATTTATTGATAATATTAAACAATTCCAAGTCGAGCAATACACACAATGATTATATTAATATAGTATAATATATAGTATATAAGAATATTTCTCATACTAGAGTATGAAGCGAAAAGGAGAGATAATTATATAGATAGAGATAGTAAGTAACAATGTTTCACCGTATATGCAAATCATTTTCCCAATCTAAAGCATGATTCGTATCTGCTGGAGCTGTCAGGTTACCTCTGACAGAAGTAAAGGTGACTATTGATGACTGTAGACGTATTGGTGTACCTTTGAAACATAACAGTAGTTAATATATTTAAAGAGCCATATGGCCAGTTGTCCCGCACGAAGGAATAAAATGTGTAATATTTCTATTTAATCAATTTGACGGAAAATGGGTAACAAAAATCCTTTAATGGGAACGGAGTGTCATAACACTAGATTACCATAGTTCCTCTGCCTACCTTGCGGGATACAGCATAAAAATCAGCTAAAAAAAAAACAAGCATCCCCACGTGTTTCATATTCTTGACTTTAAAGTAATATAATGTGCCTGTATTATAAACATATATATATATAAACGTTACTATTAAATAACTAGGTCTATTAAAAACCATATTAAAATTTGTTAAAAGATTTAAATTAACATCAGCGGAAAGCAACTTTTTTAATACATCTTTAAGCGTAGTATAATTTAAGACACTTTTAAAACAGCCCCAGACCACATTAATCTTTATATCCCACCTGTAAAATTTTAAATGGTAATTAGCATTTTCATTATTCAGCAGTCCCTATTACATCTGAGCTGGTTAAAATACTGAGGCTTATTATAAAAGGACATTGTTTCAAATTTTATTTGGATTGTATATAAAAGTTTACTGTAACTAAAAAATAACTTATTTGCTTAAAAAATTATAATCACGCATAGATTATTATTATCATCCTTCCAACCGTTAAATCTTAGTCGTCAAGAGATATTAAATTTCATAGTTTTACTAGTAAGACGTCCCAAAGTTCCAGCCCTCACCTTCGAGCTTCATCATCATATCAGCTTTGTGGTACCTTATAAGAAGAAACTACTTAGCATTTCATGGACTCACCATCACGTTACAAGTTACACAGTATAGTGCTTGGAACTTGTGATCCAAACTTTAAGAGGCTCAATAAGTTTAAGAGGTCCCTTTAAATGTGCATTAACGCTACCCTGTACTGATCAAATGAGCTAAAGCCTAATTATTCTATAGTTAGATTCAAGCCGTTATAATAAAATTGTGCTAAAAACAATAAGAATTATTTATAAATTTATATAAAGTAAGCTTACCTAATTCAGAAGGTAGATGTACATCCATTTGGACAGGATAGTATGCCATTTGTTGATTTATATGACTACCAAATCTTAGGAACTCCATTATGGACTTTGTCACTGTAGCACAAATAATAATTATTTTTAACTATTTTTAAAGTGTTAATTCACACTTAGGCTTATGGTCAGAGCTTAGGGTCGTATGGCTTAGTGGTCAGAGTCCCTGGTCGTTTCCAGGAGGCGCGGGTTCGAGTCCCGCTACGTTCAAATTTTTATACGTTTTCTAAATAAGTATTCTAAATAAGTAAATAATAATTAGTACTATTATTGTGAAGTAATTTTTTATTAAAAATGCGCATGTTCTTTTTATATTAAACAGTATTTACTTCAACAAAATTACTAATAAAAAAAAATAACAATTTAGTGAATGGTCAAACCTAGTTACTTTATCCGACAAATATTAGTATTATTAGAGGCAAAAGTAATAAATTAGGTTTTATCTAAGTTTAAAGTTAATTTGTTATGTGCCAGCCATTTGTTCACAGTGACTAAGGAACTTTCAGCGAAAGTTTTCAAACCAAGTCTTATAATGTACCAGAAAATAATTATCTTATATTATTTGTGTTTGTCAGAGATAAGGATTTTTTTTTTTTCAAATAAATAAAAAATAACCTAATGGACCAAATGGTCCTGAACACTACCTTGAGAGACACCGACAGATAGTTTAATCGTTACAAACATTATCAGACTTAACAATACTCTGACAGCGATCAGTTAGGTTGCTCCTGATATCATTGGACAACACATTGGAAAAATATCAAAAGCCAAAATTAGATAAGTCTAGGAAGTCTGTCTGTTTTGCTTATTGTCAAAACTTAAAACTTACGAATCTCAAATTCGTAAGTTCGAAGATTGGATTTATTCTACAGATAGAAAAGAAAGACACCTTTTTTACAAAATGTTTAAAAATTTTGCATGTAAGAATTTTGACGTAGGTTGATAAGAACGTATGTCTTAATTGTCAGTGGAACAAGAGGCGTAGGTTCAAATCGAATCGAACAGGTAACGTATTCAATTTTTTACACTTTTTCTAAAAAAATATCTTTAAACTATTTTACATTTCTCTACTTAACACAAAACAGAGAACAAAATAGAACTAGATTTTTTTTTTAAAACCTTTTTGAAGTCTTATTCCACACTTAAGAAAGAAAAATACTTATTTAGAAAACGTATAAAAATTTGAACGTAGCGGGACTCCTGGAAACCGACCAGGAACTATGACCACTAAGCTTAGTGGTCAGAGTGGTCAAATTGTTATACGTTTTCTAAATAAGTATAGTACTAGAATTATTTTACCAGCCAACACTACTAGTAAAAAATATAGCAAAATAAAAGAAACCTACGATCGCGTCCATTCCAGCTGTCAAAACGTGACTGATTGACGTGACTCGCGAATACTGTTTTGTCATGAATCTTTATCACAATGTCGATGTGTACCTGAAAAATATATTTTAAATATTAATATTCATACATACATACATATTTATTTTTACAGTAGTGGTATGTATATGAACGGAATAAAACTAGAGGTCGGCGTAGCGCAGCGTCATAGTGTCCGACTGTAATCGCGACAGTTGTGGGTTTGATTTATACTCGTGAGAATGAATTATTTTATTCTACACTTCAGTGTCTTAACTAGGTTCCTTATAGACAGCTGTGATTTTTGTCCTGCTATTCCTAGCGGAATAGCTAGAGGCAAAGAGGTATGCAGAGGCCGTAGCGTTAGGCGGGATAGCCGTTTACGTCGGTAATACGCTACCGTCTCTGCATACCTTTGTCACCTCGACCACTGTTATCGACAGTTATAGATGCTCTTCGCTGCTTTCCACCTCCAATGCTTTTTATGTGACCTCCTTTCAATATTATTGATACTTTATTTTATAAAGTCAGCCAAGTTCTCTCCCTATTCGAGGAATCACTTAATATATTTAAGACTTTACATCCATTATATTATATAAAAATCTTACCTTTTCAGGTGATCTTAAGCTGGACACTTTCAATTTTTCCAAAATTTCCACAAGCCGGTTCACATTCACATTTTTTCTATTCAACTTGTGCATTTTCTTGAACAGATTGGATGATATACCCTCCGCTATGATGTAGACCTAGCGTTTCAGAAGCATGAGGCCATGTTAGTGTGTAACTAAGGAACTACGTAATAAAATCTAAGAATCCGAATTTGAACAAAATTTGAAAATTGTATTCTTTTGAAACTTGAAGGTTATAGGTAGCTAAGGTGACAATAAATATTATGGATACCATAATATAACCAACTGGTGTGATGATGAGGCTACGAATATTGGAACTCTTCAAACTTTCCTAGTAAATAAACGTTGTTTAGGCTCATACACTTTATAGCTCCGAGCACATGCTATAGCATTTGTATCACTTGATATAGAGGAGCGTATTTTTTTGTTATTTTTTATTTATAATATATAAATTATTCTATAATATGTTGTGAAATGGGCAGATAAAACCTATAAGTAATTAGCATATATAATAAGTATAAATTTTATTCTTTAGTAAAACGTGAAATTCATCAATTATATTGACAAATACAAGCTTTCCATGAAAACATGGTGACTTGTTGAAATTTTAAGAAATTTTCATCGAAAATTGATACCGTCGTAGCAGTGAAAAAACCCCAGACTGTACACGACAGTTGTAAGATCGATATCTACTATGGTGAATATTTAATTTTCATTATCGGAGTTCAACGCCGCCATTGAAAGAACGCTTTCAATGGCGGAGTTGAACTCCGCCAATCAATAGGAACTCAACCTTCTCTCTGCCTACCCTGCTATACGGGAAAAGGCGTGAAAAATTGTTGAGGCCATCGTGGCACAAGAGTTAACATTTCCTCGTTCTGGTACTGACTGAGTTCCGCCCATTATCACGCAGTGCCTCGAGATTTAGGTGGAACGGAAGTGTCTTAACATTAGATTCCCAGGTTCCCCCTGCTTATTCTACCATATGCAGAATACAGCGTGAAACTGAAAATAAAATGATGCTCACAGAAGCTTGATAAGGTCTTCTGCCACCACTCGCAACGGAAAGCTCGATCAAACTCGGTGCCGGTTCAGACCCCACACTCAGGATTTGTATCCACGGCCCTTGTTCTCCGTTAGATACTATATAGTTATTAGTGGCCCAGTAGGTGGTATCTGGGTTCTTGACGTCTTGAGCGACGAACGGGATGAAATCGGCTCTGAAAAGTTGAAATAAAAAATATTTATTCCTAACTTCCATTGATAAACGTTCAAATTTATATAACTTTTCTAGAATATGATACTTTAAAATTATATCAGGTTCCAGTACTTAAGAAAGAATACGAGTATATCACTTGCATTCTTTAATTTTTTCTTTTATTTTTTTTAATTACTCTATTATTTTTCTAAACATACTAAAACTAGCATTTACATAGTGTGTGATAAAAAATTAAATAATTTTATATTTATCCCTTAATTATTATTTACAACATAAACAAATGATTTTTGAAAGAGATGAAGAAAGGACGGAATGCAAAATCAGTGTAAATGATCAGTGTAAGATATTAGAACAAGTGAATGAAGTGGTATATTTGGGAAGTATGTTCAGTAGAGATGGAAGATACGAGATGGATGTGGAAAGGCGTATTGCTGCCGGTAACAAGGTTAACGGAGCCTTAGCTGCATTGATGAGACGGCGAAACGTCAGCACAGCTGCGCGTTTGGCCGTACACAATGCAGTTTTGGTACCGACTCTGTTATACGGCAGCGAAACGTGGGTATTACAGAAGAAGAATGAAAGAAAGATGAATGCTGTGGAGATGCGATCTCTTCGTAGGATATGCGGAGTCAGCTTAGCTGATCGAATCCGCAATGAAGAGGTACACAGAATGGCAGGTACTAGCGAGGATGTCACAGTGAGAATGAAGAAGAACGTGCTCAGCTGGTTTGGGCACGTCGAACGAATGAGTGATGAAAGAATGGCAAAAAAGATTTATGATGGAAAAGTGAGCGGTAAGAGAGGTAGGGGGAGACCTCGGTTGACCTTCGAAAACACAGTATCAAAGATACTGGAGGAAGGTCACGTAAAAAGCATGAGGACCCCCCGGAGGGCATGTATGAAGAGGTTGATGACAGTGGATGAGGCGAAAGAGGTATGTAGAGACCGTAGCGTTTGGCGCTCCGTTCTCTCTGACTACCCCGCTAGGAATAAAGCGTGAAGCTAAGTTAAGTTAAGTTAACAAATGATTGCACTTAATAAAAAATATAAAAAATTATAAAAAAACTTACACAGTCCTATATCTGCTGAAGAATTTATTAGTTTCCAAATTCTTCACTGTTGTATACCAAAACCTTTGCAGCTCTTTACTGCTACTTGTTATAATGAAGTTGTGAATAAATAGAAAATCACTCTCTCTTATGCCCGAGGAGAGGATCGCGTGGAGTGACGCGATACGAAGTTGTATGTGCTCTTCTTCATCAAGTAGGACTGGTAAAGTTGTTTCAAGTGCCTGTTAACGTAAAATTATATGTTGACGGCGTGGTAGAGTGAAAACAAATAGGATACATTTCAAGTTCCTGTGGTATCCCTGGAGAGTTTAGTAGGTAGCTTTTTTATCTTCATGTTGTATCCCGCACATAGCAGGGTATGTTGAGGGAACATGTAAACCTAGTGTTAAGACACTCCCATTCCTCACTTTCCGCCGAATTCTTGTGTTGAGTGGCTGAACTGAGCGCCGCGCTTTACCTCGTTACCAGAGAGATATGAAAATAATGAATATCTCATTCCCGCGATTGGAAATCGGACCCACAATCGTCGTGTTTACTGTCGCCGTTTATGCCTTTCACCGCGACGATTTCGACTTACGGACGGACGATGTGGGATTTGAACCCGAGAATTATGAGTACAGTCCGACAAACGGTTGAATTAAATGAAATATTTGTAATCCACCTTGAAAACGTAATTCCATACCGTAGTTTAAAAATATATATTTAAAAAAAAATTGTACCATAAACATGTCCATAGCTTACCGAATAACCTCGTGACTCCAATCCACAGGCCAAAGACGACCACAACCTCTCGTGGCGATTCCTTGATTTATCCGCGTAAATAGTACGAATATACGAGTCGGCGGTGTAGCCCAAAGTACATAAGCCCTGAAGCCAAACCATACGATCCTGATATTGTGGGCAATCTGAAAAAATATATGGAGCGTTTTACACATTTATGGGGACTACATATAAGTTTTAAAATTATACCGCTCATTGTCAGTTATTATTATCAAAGCAAAGAAATGGAAATCCTTCATTCCACTAAGTGGAAAAGGAACCCACTGCCGTCGGGCTTACCGCAGTTTTTGAAGGTAAAATATGTTAAAATGTTTAAACAACTTACCGCTATACATTCTAAAGTACTTGACAACTATAGTATCCATATAGTCCTGTTTAACTTTCATAATTTCAGCTGCTTTAGAGACCAATGTGGCGAAGGACAATATACCAGCATGCCGTATCTCCGCGGGAAAGTCCAGACCTAATTTGGTGAACGTTTCCAATTCCTCGAGTAGACTTTGACTCAGATTTGCTATGTTGAATGGTAATTTTCTTACGATGGATACGATTGTGGCATCTTCTATTTTCTCCTAAAATTATAACGTTTGGTATGAATGAATATTTTGTTTACTCGGTTTTCATATTATAAATATTAAAAATGCTAAATCTAAACGCTAAGAAAACCGTAGGTAACGTGGCGTTTGGATTTAACATTGTGTGTTCGATTCCTTGGAAGAATTAATTATTTTCATTTCGTGACTCTGGTACAAGACAAGGCTCGTCGTTAAATTCCGCAAAACCAACAAACAGGATCAACAATTGTCAAATTTTATGTGGAATTTAAAATAATAAAGGTACCTTCTCTTCAACCACTAAGTACTTGATGAATCGTGCGCAGGTGTCACTTCTACCGTGCGGTAATACTTCTAAAAATATATTTCTCGCCGTTTCCAACTCATAGCTAGTACCCAGAACTAGGTCTTCGAAGAGCTTGATTAGATTTGTGTATGACAATCGAGTTACTAAGCTGAAAAAATGATTTGTTGTGAAATGCATGTGATACAATGTAAAAGTTTAGATTAATAAACTATGATACTTTTATTTGTTTTTTTATGGAAAAGACAAAGCAAACAAGCCTACGGGTCACCTGATGGTATGTGATAACCGATGGCCGATGCCGGCCTTTAAGGCGGAGATTATTGACTGTGATATTGGTAAAGGAGGGTTTTGTTTTGTGGTTTAATATTTTCTACATGTAAAATTTCAGCATATCGGAAAGAAATCACGCAGTGCTAAAACATGTCTGCTTAATTTCTTTCAATTTCAATATAGAGTATGAAGAAGTCTCATGCTTCACATATACCTATAGTTTAAAAAAAATAGAGAAACACGATTTTGCACACTAAGTGCTGCAAGTGCTTTAGAATTTTCTAAGAACTATAAATTATATGAGTCTAGTGGTTTATTAGTAGCCCCTAACAAGTTCCAATATTCAGATCCTAGCTTCGTCATCATTGTATCGTCCTCTAAACTACGTACAACTGGTAAGTTTTATGATGATATCATTTTTACAAATTCAGTTTCTTTGATTTTATTTCTAGGAAACAAAGTTACATAATTGCGAAGTATCTGGTATGTAAATTTAAGATATAGATAGTATATAAAAACTTACTTACTTTGACAGATCAATAAAATCCATACTATGTATTAAAGATGCGTTTCTTTCAATGTTGTAAGAATCAATACCTTTGCGTGCAATTTTAAGAAGTAACTGTAAAAAAAAATTAGTTATTTCCATTCTAATGTTGAATATTGATTCGCACCTTTTACTTGTATTAAAGCTATGACGTACTTACTTTAAAATATAGATAATATTTTTTTCCTTCTATTTCATCTATAATTATAACCTTCAGAATGTTTTTGAAAGATCCATACTGCCAGTAAATATTTATTACTTTCCAAACATAATGTTTCTTACCTTATAAGTAATATTCACCAGTTCAGCTTGAGTGATAGTCTGTATGCCTGTGCTCCAGTCGTCAAAGTTACCGGCCTCATATTGTATACCAGTGCGAGTCACGTTCAATTTCTCAACACCGGAAGATGGCGAGGCAGAGTCGAAGTAAAGGGATAATCTAAAAAATAATGCTTAAAATAATAAATATGAAATGAAACTAAGATATTTAAGACATGAATGTTACCGTCGTGGCACAGCCACACAGCATTTGACTGAAAAAACGTGTAACCTTTACACTAAATTATTTACACTTCCCCGCTCTAGTAACCAGACAAAGCTCGCAGTTGAATTTCGCCATTCAACACGCAAAAATCGAAAATTGGCCAATAAGACCCACAGTCTTCCTGGTTACATTTGCACGGTTGTGCCTCTGCGCCACGACGGCCTCGGGCTAGCTTTACTTTTTACTTACACGGCTAGTGTTTGAAAATGTACAGGCTTCAAGCATAAACATATGTTTATTACGTAAAAGAGTAGCATCACGCTTTTTCCCGCACATAGCAGGGAAGACAGAGGGAAGTAAATGTTAAAATTTCATTTCCCACTTTCCTCTTAACTTTCGAGACTGGTTGGCAAAACTCAACGCTGCGGTATTTCTTTAATCACAATTTTAATACAGGTGTGTAGTACTTACTCGGATGACACCGTGAAAACGTGCCCATTGACCTTATATTGAAACACTCCACGCATATCCAGATTATTGAGTCCTTTTTCGTTTAAATCGTATATTCGTTCAGAAGTTGCTATGCTTTCGGGCTGAAATATTTTTATACAAAAATGTATTAAAATAGTATTAATTTTTATTACAAAAAGTATATTTTGGCGTTATCCTGTATAGCCGGATATTCAGAGGAAACCTAGTGTTTACACATTGTTTATTAAAAAGAGAGTAAATTAATTAAGGGCGAGGTAAATTAGCACTGTCTTTCCTCTAACTACGACAACGAGAAGCGAAAGAAAATAATATATCCTCACTGCTCCTCTTCCATAGTTCTCCCATGGAACTGAGCTCCAACTATTTTGGGCCCCTTGTGAAGGTTTTTGGTAGGATGTGTATTTTCTTATGATACTGTTATGTTCTGTATACACCATCACGCAGCTATCGTAGAGACATGCCTGTATTGAATAAAAGACAAATTTTAGGTAAAATTATGCAAATTCGCGGGGTAAAAATTCACAACTCAAAACACATTGTCTTGAATTCACAGAGATACTATTATGCGGGAAAATATAAAAATTGTAAATACAAATTATTTATATACAAATTTGAAATTTCAAAATAGTGCTGCACACTAAGAATTGGAAAACAAGAATATGAGTAAGTATTACCGTAGCAGTAACACTTATTACCACTATGATAATACTTATGAAACGATAAATTCACACTGCATCCCCCGCACATAGCGGGGTAGGCAGAAGGAAATTGGGAACTTAGTGCTAAGAGAATCCATTTCCATTAAGACACTTCCGTTCCCCCCTTTTCGCCGGATTCTTGGGACATTGCGTATTGAGTCGTGGCATTCAACGCCGCCCTTTGTCTCGTTATCAGATCGAGTAAATCAAAATATGATGAATGATGATGAAAAAAAAGATATTTACATTTTTTTAATTACGTAATAATAATTTAGTAAAACTATATTTTGATTATAATTTTACTGAAGTTTTGTTAATAGATTTCTACTTTCTTGGATTATAAAAATTCAAAGCTAAATTACCTCTTCATTGGTATAAGATCCGCGGTCTTTCTTTAGTTGAAAATTTATGGCAATCGCTCGTTTTACATTCGTCGACCACACCGGTTCAGAACCCACATATAAGGCGTTGATGAAGCCATTTTCCTGTGAAATAAAATAAATATATCAAAATTTACGTACTATATTTATATATTTAGTGGTGGCTTTTCAGGGTTCCCTACCCAGAGAGTAAAACAAATATCCCTATTACTAAGAGCTCTCTGACTGTCGTCCATCACCAACATCACCAAGCAGTATCTCATGAAACGTAATAGACACGACGAATAGGCAGAAGACTGAGAATAGACTTATTAGATTGTTGAAACTTTCGCAGGTGATGTATTTGTGCCGCTAAAAATAGAATAAAATAAATATTTAAAGGCAAAATTTTGCCGTTTTTTATAAATAATGTTACGAAACCCTTCGTGCGCGGGAACGATTCGCACTTGAGTAGTTTTTTTCTTTTTTTAATACATATTGTTTCTAAATTTATTATCCTTTTTTATTACATTTCTCAGACGAGAAGAATATTATCTAATATCAGCCGTAACTGAAGTGTGGCGGAACTCAACACCGCGTTTTATCTTACATATATTTCATTTCCTCCAGTGGGGATCTAGCCCACAACTTCTCGTGCTTACACAAGCTTGTGTCCCTGCATCACGACTGTCCTCAAACAATATGATATAATTATAATGCTGACAGTGACACTAAATGGTCATACTTGATTAAAATAATATAAAGTAATTAGCTTTTACCCACCTGATATTCAGCTTCCCAAGGTTCTTCTAAATGATTTGAAGGATCTTCTTTATGAGAAAAGAAACCAGAACTTTGGCTATACATTGATGTCTGTAATAATTTCATATATAACATATAAAAAAATCGTAACCTTAAAGTCAACATCAAATAATTGTAATCGAAATTAGAAGTTATATGCTTCATGTGTTAAAGATAAAATGGTTTAACACACCGGTTTACCTAAGTTAATGAACTGAGAGGAACCAGCGCAAGAAACTTACTGAGCCTTTTGTTTATCAAGTCAAGAGTCAACTTTACTCTGTGTCCCGCATATAGCAAGGCAGGCGAGGAGAACTTAGTGTTTTGCTCCCTATTTTCTGCCGAATTTTTCAACGCATTGCGGACTTTTGTCTTGGTGCCAGGGCAAAGAATATTAATATATAAAATTATTAATTTCCTCGGGGATCGAACCCACAACCATCGCGTTACAGTTCGCGAATTCTGGAGGCATTGCGTGTTGAGTGGCGGAACTCACACCACTTTTGTAATATTATATATTACATTTTTGTTCGCATGTTTATTATAAGATTTACTGAGGACTTCGCCCGATTGGCGAAATGGAAATTACTACGATTGGTGGACGAAACTAATGATAGATTTCAAATGCGAAGCCTTAGCCTCCCTCGATAAATTCAATACAAAACATTCGTTTTAGTAGTTGCTGAGATGTTCCTGAGCTTCTTCATCCAAACAAACACAATACTTTTGTAATATATATTTTGCCATTTTCCAAAGGCAAGAGATGACCACATTAAGCTATATCTAGTTCAGCATATCTTAATTGGCAGTGACATGTAACCCGTAATTGTTTAAACGGCATAAGTAGCCATTATTAGTGTACCTGACGATGACTGAAGGGCGAATCTATCAATGACAATTGAATGGAAGTACATTTTTGTTATGTTTCGATCTATTCTAAACAGTTTTAGGTTTTCACTTTAAGTTTTACGCTGTTTACTACGTATAGCAAGATAACGGGGAGGAACCTATTGCTAAGACACTTCGGTCTCCATTTACCGCCAATTTGCAAGACGTTGTGTGTTGATACTGGCAACAAGATACAATATGACGTTGAGTTTCGATATTCAACACACACAATGTCTTGGAAGTTAGGCAGAAAGTAAGGAGCTATATGTCTAATGATAAAGTTGCCTTTGCTTACTCTTCTAAATGCGTATACGCTATAAAAAATATAAAATTTATTCCTCACCTTTAAGCCGTCCAACTTAAATCGCACTTTAGTAAAGTTATCATACACCAGCACAAGTAATCTTCCCTCCAGGGTCCAGGAGCTAGCGCTACTGAGGGTACCAGTGGACACATTTGTTTTCACAACGTAGTTGTATTGCTTCAATTCTGGAAACAACAGCTGGATTCCAGCGCCAGATGTGATGGAGAGACCTGGAACATAAATTGGTTCTTGATGGTTGCAGCCTCAATTAAAATAACTTTTGTTAATAAGAAACGCTATGTATTACTTTTAAATTAAGCTTACATTTAAAAGTAAAAGCGTTTCTTTTGGCTGAAGGTAGTA
The DNA here is from genome assembly GCA_013403705.1 of Heliconius hermathena. NCBI lineage: Eukaryota > Metazoa > Arthropoda > Insecta > Lepidoptera > Nymphalidae > Heliconius > Heliconius hermathena. The sequence goes on along the minus strand of JAAIXJ010000199.1, from coordinate 313,215 downwards.
AGAACCAGTCCGTGCAAATCTAGGTAACTTTTTTATAACATTTTGCTTTAGTTTTTTTATGTATTTAGCGTAATCTATTTTTAGAAGGGGGTGTGAATGTGTGCTGATATACATATATGTGATCACACGAGTGGATATGTGATCACATGTATGGACTTATAGTTACATATGTGGATGTTAGATTATATGTGTGGAGGTCAAATAACAGGTGTGAATGTGAGATTACATAGGTGGAGATCAGATCACATGTGTAGATGGAAGGTCACATATATGGATGTGAGATACCATGTGTAGAGGTCAGACACACGTGGATGTGAGATCACATTTGTGCGTGTCAGATCTCATGTGGATGTCAGGTCAACTACATCAATTTTTTCTCATTACATTTTTTTCACTCAAAGGAACACTTCAAAGAAACTTAGTTTCCTACTTTCGAATTTGAGTGGCAAAACTCAATGGTAAGCAAATAAAAAAAATACGCAACACTATTATTATAACGTATAAAAAAATTAAATACATTCTGATGCTTATTAGCTATAATTATTAAAATAAAGTTTTATCTAAATCCGTTCAATAGTTTTTGCAAGAAAGTGGAACAAACGTATCATAAGGATAGGATACTAGAATTTAAAAAAAAGCACTCACCAGTTATAAAAAGTAAACAAATAAACATATTGTTATCTGAAAATAAACAAAAGTTATATTAGATATGTGTTTATTACACATAATTATAAATAAATGGTACAAGTGTGTGACTGTTCACGCGACGGTTGTGGATTCGATTTCCACTTTGAGGAATGATTTTTTTTTAATATTTTCATTTCCTCTCTCTGGTAACGAGGGAAAGTTCCACGTGGAGTTCTGCCGCTCAACAAGCAATGCCTCGTGATTTGGCGTAAACTATATGTGGGATACACAGAGTAAGGCTTTTTTTATAGCTTCACGCTAAATCTCGCATATAACAGGGAAGGCAGAGGGAACCTAGGAATGTGATGTTAAGACGCTTTCGTTCCCTATTTTCCGCAATTAAAAATTAACTAATTATATTTTCTTAAAAATGAGATAATGATCATTATAAAAATGTATAATACTTATTTAATTACTAGTGAAACTCACGAAGAAAATAACAAAATATCTAAATGTATTGTTCGAAGGATACCTTAAACTACAATGAAAAAATCTTTTCTATTCATAAATTAATCTATTGCAGTATATTGAACAATCAAGAGGACTTTAAAAGTACGAATTTCGTTCGTAGACCATTTAAGAGATGCTTTTATATGGGAGGGTAAAACTGTGCACAGAAACGGTGGACGGGAATCTAGTTTTAAGACACTCCATTTTCCGCTGAAATCAATAACAATCAATCAAAATATTCAATTTCTTCGTGTGGAGAATGAACCTACAAACTGTTGCGCTTACAGTCTCACATATGTATAAGAAAAAGATTCTATTTATATTAATTATTAATAACTCGCTCGCTTTATCTATACTATCTATACTAATATAATGAAGCTAAAGTGTTTGTTTGATCGAACGTGCCAATCTCAGGAACTACTGGTGCAATTAGTTATTTCTATGAGACTACGGAGGCATATATCCACAGGTTTAAACTAGTTAGTAATGTTTAACTGAACTCTGAACTTAGAAAGTTGAAATTTGGCATGTAGGTAGTTAAGGTTAGGAGGCTAGTCGTGGCGCACAAGCGTGCAACTATAAAAGCGACACGTTGTGGGCTCGATTCCCACTCTAAGTAATGAAATATTTTACATTTTCATTTCCTCGCTTTGGTAACGAGACAAAGGGCGGCGTTAAGTTCCGCCACTCAACACCGAATGCCACCAGAATTCGGCAGATGCGGAGAACAGAAGTGTATTAATAAGAACCGAGTGTCTCTACACTAACACTAGGATTCTAGGTTCCCTTTGCCTACTACACTATGTGCACGACACAGCGTTAAAAAAGGTATGTTATGGAGCCTAGGAATGCACTAATAGAAATTTTTCAGATTTTATATGGGAAAGGTAAAAACAAGATTTTTCATTTTACATCTAGTCCCTATATATAATCACTTTTGATACAATATCACGTATAACATCAAAAACAAAAGGAAAAATAAAATTAGCCGTATGTAGTTTATCTTAGGTTTTAAACTCACCGTTTTCCTAAATATCACCTTCTAACGCAAATTTCGTCACAAAGTAATCTATGTTTAGGAGTAATTGCGTAATGTACTACCTTTTTTGGTATTTTTTATATTATAACCTTAACACATTTCTACTGTGTTGTATTAAAAATAATCACACACTCACTACTCTGGCGGTCGACGCTTGAATAATTCTTCGAACCGATTCGGTTTTGAGCAAAGTGATATAACTAGCGTAATTATTTATTTATAACCTAGTGGTTGAGTGGAAAATAAGGCGATAGTAGCAAGTTCTAATGCAGATAATTGAGCCATCTTAAAGAGACTAAAGGAAAGCAAAATAAATTTTAACAGGCAATGTCTCAAAAATTGGATGGTGGTTGGAGAGTGTTGTTAATGCTAGGTTCCATATCTTTCCCCTCAGGACATTTGAATCACCGCTAGGTTTGTAGGTTCAAATTTATATATTAATTATGATATTGTTTCTTCAGTCCTTTCAAATAAACTCGATTTTTCTTAATATATGTAAAATTAAAAACAAATTGGATACACATTCATATATTCACTAGGCTTCACACGACACTATGTTCCATAGGCATTAAGACGCAAAATAAAAAAATGTATACCATCAATCAATAATGGAAGTTTTTTTTCGCTTCACGTCGTATCCCGCTCATAGCTGAATAAGAACAGAGAATATGGAAACCTAAAAAAAAACATTATGTTACCTACTCTCCGCCGAATTCATAAGGAAATGAAAATGTTAAATATTTCATTCCCACGAATGGGAATCGAATCCGCAATCTTCACGTTAACAGTCGGACGCTTGTGTCCATTGGCCACAACGGCCTCAACTTTATTAGTCGGCTTTTAAATATTCTAAAATCGGAAGTTATACCACTTTTGTTCCAGCGTTATCTCCGAACGTTGACAACTCACTTGCACTCTGACCTCTGGAATTAAAGATTCATTAATACCTGACTATTATAATATGATCTTTCGTTTAAAACTGAATGTACTAGAAATTAGATCTTTCTTTTAGACAGTATCTCATGAAGTTGGGACTGTACACGTGACGGGTGTCGGTTCAATTCCTACTCTTTATATCTTTATATTTAAATTATATTAGGCCAGTCGTGGCAACCGTACAACAGTCAACGCGACAGGTTGTGGGTTCAATTCCCATTCGAGGAAATGAAACATTTAATATTTTCTCTCTGGTAACAAGGCAAAGCGCGGCGATGAGTTCCACCACCTAACAGGCAATGCCTCCAGAATTCGGCGTAGTATTCGGCGTAGTCTTAATGGGAACGGAGTGTCTTAACACTAGATACCCAAGTGTCCTCTGCCTACATTGCTTTTAACGGGATACAGCGTGAAGCTAAAATATAAGCACATACATATTAGTTCTGATTGCGATCCAAATTTCTATTTAAGGGTTCATCAACAAAAAAAAGAAGAAGAGAAAAAGATACAATTGAAGATGTACAAAGATGTTAGTACTCTATTAGCTTTTTTTAATGTTTACTGTTTTTCACGTTGTATACCGCATATATGTATATACCAGGATAGGCAGAGGAAATTTAGTGTTAAGATTCTCCGTGACGAAACTCCACGCTGCGTCGTCTTATATAAGTAGGTACTATACTTTGTAACTACGTTATATCGATATTTTTATATCACGAGTGTTGTATAAAACAAATGTATTTGATAAACATATCGCATAATGATACCCGCATTTACTTAGCAAGTTTGAAACTAAGAATAGTATTTGGATTTGTTTGCGTTGTAGTAAGTAGCAAGTACCCGCATAAAGCAAGGTAGACAGAGGGTACCTAGTGGCAAGACACTCCGCTTTCCTTTTCCCACGCAATTTTATCGAAACATTGCGTATTGAGCCGCGAAACTCGGCTCTTAGGAAGAATACACACTGTAATACCGGTCGCACTTCGTTCTCGGTCCGATCTCGTATTCTTCTTTGAAAAATATTCTTTTATTTTGTTTTATTTAGCTTCACGCTGTATCCCACCCACAGCGGGATAGCAGGATGGATAAAATGAGGAACGGAGTTTCTAAAAATGAAAACATATTTTTTTACAGAAGAGAAAGATTATACAAACAAACATACAATAATTTAACAACGATATATACTATTTTTCACGTCGTCTTATCGTTAAACTATAATATTTAGTATATAAATAGTAACGGAACTCTTTAATATTATTTCAAAATGTACCGCTATAAAGTATTTTTCATATTCATTATTATTTACCTCGAGCAAGTTAACGCTGCGGCTTTATCGAGACAAAAACGGTAATACTTTGTTTGTATCTCATAGAGATTATAGTGACACGTCACTCCGTTCATAATGTTTCTTTTAGAACAATATTTTAGCTTCACGCTGTATGCCGCATGTAGTAGGGAAGGCAGGGGAACCTAATCTGATTGTTAAGCATTCTGTTCTCCACTTACTTTCGAGACTTTATGTGTTGAGTAGCGGAACTCAACGCTGTCCTTAGTCTTGTTACCAAAAGAGCGAAGAAATGAAATTAATTCTCATCAATAATATAATCTTCTCATCAATTATAAATCTAAGGAGGCCGATCGTGGCGCAGCGGCACGAGGTGTGACTGCAAAACCGACTGGTTGTGGGTTCGATCCCCACTCGAGGAGATGAAATATTTACTTAAATTTATATTTCCATTTCTTCGCTCTGGTGTCGAGGTTAAGCGCGGCGTTGAGTTCTGCTACTCAACACGCAATGCCTCCAGAATCCGGCAGAAAGTGGGGAACGGAGTGTCTTAACACTAGGTTCCCTCTGCCTACCCTGCTGTGTGCGGGATACAGCGTGAAGCTAATTTAATTTTTTTTTAATAATATAATCATGTTTACAGTCACATCCTGATCGACGGTCTCCGACTGGATCTAATTTCTAACAACTATTATTTTCTTTATTGTTTTAAATGTCTACCAACAAGAATAATTAAAATATCTGGATTCTAACAATATCTTATATAAATACATCTAAAATTAACACATTTTATTCCAGTTGTATAGTGATACAGAAGCAGTCGGGCACTTACAACGACGGCGAGGACGGAGAAAATTACAGTTACGACCGCAGCCACGGTAAAATATACGGAGAGAGAAATCACTTAAAGGATACTGAGGTAATAGGTTTCCCTTCTTCATTTTCTGCTTGTGTTTCGAAGACATTGCGCGTTGAGTGGTGGCCTTACTGTGAACGTGACGGTTGTGGGTCGGATTCCTACTCAAAGGAATATACTGTTTTCATTCCTAAGTTCTGGTAGCAAGACAAAGCGTAGCGTTGAGTTACGCCACTCAACAGGCAATGGCTCGAATTTACACTAGTTTCTATCCGCCTACCCCGCAACATCAGTATAAAACTGAAGTTAGTGAAGCTAGAAAAAAAAGTCCTCAGCCAATTTTTTACGGTGAGAATAAAGAAAAACGTGCTCAGCTGGTTGAACGAATGAGTGATAAAATAATGGCAAAAAAGATTTATGATTGAAAAGTGAATGGTAAGAAAGGGGAGACCTCGGTTGACTTTCGGAAACACAGTACCAAAGATACTGAAGAAAGGTGACGTAAAAAGCATGCGGAACCCGCGCAGAGGGCATGTATGAATTTTTGGGGCAACTTTGTGTATCCAACAAGCAAAATCCTAGATAAAAATCACTAAATTCTCCTCCTTTCTATTATTTTCCACTTAAATATACGCCACTTGCGTATATTTAAGTCTTTACTTGCTATGAATGCAAATGACGCAAAACATGGAACATTTCCACTAATGTGATTTGAACCAAGAACTAACTAACCACTAGAGGCCAGTCGTGGTGCAGGCTGTGCCTGTAAACGCGACTTGTTGTGGGTTCGATTCCCACTCGTGGAAATAGAATATTTATTTAAATTTATATTTTCATTTCGATCTGGTGTCAAAATGGGAAACGGGGTGTCTTAACACTAAGTTCCCTATCGTCTGCCTACCCTTCTGTGTGCGGGATTCAGCGTGAAGCTAAACTGATTTTTAACTTACAACTATAGCTTGCAAGCAAACATCTTCGATCGAGGATCTCGATTGCACCGCAGTACTGTATTATTATTATAAAATAATTAGTCGTCGCCCGCAACTTTGTCTGCGTGGACTTTATGAAGTAAAATAGAATTTCCCTTGAAGGAGGAATCCTCTTCTCCTCTATTAGTTCTTCTCTACACTTCTTAACTTACCTTCATGCCAAATTTCAACATTTTAAATTGGTTATTTTTGTCTGTGTCGTCTCTAACAGGCACTCGGTAACGGAATAGTTTTATATACTAGTATTATAGAGGTTAATTTCTATTTCAGCCCATCCCTTCAGAGTTCCTGCGATACAATGTGATACCAACGAACAAAATCGGCGAGCTACTACGTATTCGAAATAAGCTTAAAACATTTAAATTGTAGATTTGAACACTTTTATATAACAAAAGCATTTTATGAAAGGATTTCATTTAAATATACTTTAAACATAATAGGCTTTAGAAGTAATTACATACATATATTTATAAGATAAGCTGCGTTGAGTTTCGCCTAGGTAGTTTCGCTTAGTTATATAAGTTATATTTTTTCTTTCAAGCGATCTCTTTTCATATTACGTGGTAAATTACATAATATTATGGACCACAATTATAGTTTAAAATTCTACGCAAGGTTTTTTTTTGTTAGAGGTCGTCGTGGTGCAGTGTGACAGCGTCTGAGTAAATGTGTATTTGATTATCATTCCATTTCTCCGCTTTGATAGAAAAAAAGTTAAATTTAGTTTAGGGTGATATTTTCAAATATGTACTAAAGGTGTATTTTTCCCCGTGTATAGCAGGGCAAGTTAGATTTATTACTAGCGTCAAAACATTTCGTTCTCTACTCACTGCTTAAATTTAAGAAATTGCTGTTGAGTGGCGGAACTCAACGCCGCTTCGTCTATCTTAGCGGCAGCCTATCCTGCACGCGGGATTCAGCGTGAAGCAAAAAATAAGGAATATTTTACTAAAATTATAGGTTATAAAATAGAAATAAAAGTTACATTCACATTGAACATTGTTTTATTGCAAATAAATTCACATACCACACGTTATACGAAACAAATAGACAACAAATTTATTTCGATTATAAAACATTATAAATATTTTTAATTTATATAATATTATAATATATAAGATTATATTTTAGAGGCCGTCGTCACAGTTGTCGGTTCGATTCCCACCCGGGGAAACGAATTATGTTCCTTTCCTCACTCTATTAGACAAAGCGCAATGTCTTGAATATTTGACAAAAATGGGGAACGGAGTGTTTTACCTCTGGGTTCCCTCTACCTACCCTGTTATATGCAGGACACAACGTGAAACTATTAAAAAATATATATGATTTCTCTAAATACATACATTATTTACATTGTTCTACTAGTAGAAGTGGTCTATTTCTATTCTGGACAATTTAAAATTTAAAATTAATTGCTAAAAAGCACAGTGCTCTGGGCAGACAACGCACAGCCGGAGACTATGCAGCGTAGAGCATTAAAATTTATCGTGAAGAGATAAAGGAGAGAATTCTGTAAAATCGGAATTTTTCGTTATTTAAAGGCCATTCGTAGCGCAGGGGTAAAAAGTGTGACTGTAAATCGACTGGTTGTGGGTTCAATCCCCACTCAAGGAAATTAAATATTTATTTAAAGTTTATATGTCCATTTCTTGGCTCTGGTGTCGAGACAAAGAGCGGCGTTGAGTTCCGCCACTCAACACGCAGTGCCTCCAAAATTCGGCGGAAACTGGGGAACGGAGTGTCTTAACACTAGGTTCCCTCTACTACCCTGCTGTGTGCGGAATACAGTGTGAAGCTGATTTGATCATTGATCACAAAAGTTAGTCCATGGAAACGTGGGAAACGGGAGTGCCTTTCCTCTGTCTACCCTGCGGGATACAACGTGAAGCCAGTCCATATACACCATATAAACAAAGTTATAGGATATATGATTATTAAAAATATTAGGTTTTACCAAGATGACGTGAACCATTCTTGCAAGTGAGATTTGGACCTGTAACGTACAATTCGTCAAATATCAATGAATATATTTTTAGTTCCAAAACGCAGATAGACCACTTTTACACAAACATTTCATATTAATACTATATGAATAAAAAAACTATTTAAGTTAGGCCGCTTGCTATTAATAATAAAAGCTACATATGTATGTTTATAAATAAATAAATAAAAAAACTGTTCCACATAAAAAGTTACTTTTTATATTAAAATTCCAATTTTTTAGCAAACAACCTAGTATATTTACTTAGATACACTCACAAATAAATCATAATATAGATAAAACATTTTTTTAAATTCAGTTATAGTTAGGTATAAAACTTTTTAATCTATATTTTATAATCTTAATTTAACTACAGATAATATAATATATAGAAAAGGCAGATACATTAAAGACGGATGATTATATAATATAATAAAATATTTTCATTGCATTATTGAGTTCCGTCACTCAACTTACAATGTCTTGAAACTTTTAAGACATTCCCAGCCTTTTAAGACTTTCAAGACTTACAATGTCTTGAGACCTTCAAGACATTGTAAGTTGAGTAGTAGTAGATGTGTAAGGAACGTAATAGATCCGATCGTTCGAGATCCCATTGCTTAAATCTGTATGGATCAGTAATTCTAGTAGAATTTATATTTAAGAATGATACATGATAGTAGAATAGATTACACTAGGGTTGCCTAAAAGATCCTGCCGCAATCACCTTTAATTAATGTTTTTCGTAACTCGTTTTTGGAGAAAATTGCACTCATATGTTTTTTATGTGAATCGCACATCATTTGAAAGAAAATCGCATAAGGAATTGGAAAAACCATGGTTGCCAGCTCTCAGTCTGCCGCAAGCCTAGGGTTGCCTGGTTTAAACAGGTCACTTAATGTTAATATTTGCACTCATGTGTTTTTTTAATGAATTATATAACAAATTAAAGCTTATTTTTTACTCATCACTAAAACACAAGGTTGCCTGGTAAATAACTGTCGAAAACAAAGGTTGCCATCATTTGAAATATTTTATTCCGATTCCGTTTGACTGAGAATAGACAATGAAATGCGCGGCTTGCCTTATGTTTTAAAGTAAAATATTATATAATAGAAGGTGAATCTCAAAATTAATATTTATTCTAGCTATTCAACTGTTAAATGATGATTTTAATCATATTAAGTACATACAAAAAACTATTTAAACATGAAATCATCCTTATTTTTCAAGTGAAATAATGAATCCAAGATATTAAGTCTTTGCTAAATCTGTTTTCAAATACTAATACTCGTTTAAATTATCATTTTTAAACAACTAAATTATCTAATTAAATAATTGTTTACAAATACCGATCTATTATAAGGTATTAATTAATACGTTCTTTGATTTTCACGATTATTATAAATTTTAAATGAAATTATTTTAGCCGGATTAATCGCGTATATTTTAGATTATACATTTTGGAATCCCTACGTTTCCAACACTTTGCAGTAGTCCGTGGTCACGGGTAGACTGAGGTGGCATTCGTCTGTCAGTTGACATAATTATTATATCAAACTACCGCCAACGATTTCTTAATTGCCTCGCGTACTGCCCTGGATTCCTGCAGAATGAGCTGATGGTATCTTGTCCTCTGGTATGGTGGGTTTGAGACTTCAATGATCTTATGAGTGGGTCCCAGGTGGTAGAAAGTTTCCAGCCATCCTCTCTATTGAAATTAGGATGTTTTTGTATTTCAATAGCCTCGCGGATCATTCTAGGAATGTGTCTGTTTTCCTTAGCGAGGATTTGGGGTTTATTTACATTAGGTTTGATAAACCCCAAATCCTCGCTAAGGAAACAGATACTTTTTCAACAGATTAGGATTCTTTTAGGCAAGCCTAGTGTAATCTATTCTATTATACTATCATGTATCATTCTTAAATATAACTTTCATTAGAATTACTGATCCATACAGATTTAAGCAATGGGATCTTAGGCCATAATCAACAGTAACAGTATTTCAACAGTAGGTTCCCCTGCCTCTGCTACGATGCGATAAACCGAGAAGCTTCTAAGATGAAACTTTTGTATTGAAATTTCTTTTTTTTTTCTTTTCTCTATACATAGTAGAGTAAGCAGAAGGATCCTGGGTACATAGTGTTGAGACACTACGTTCTCAATAACACACTGCAAACACATTTTACCGAATTGGTGAGGCATTACGTGTTAAGTGGCGGAACTCAGCGCCACGCTTTGCCTCGTTACCGGAATGAAGAAATGAAAATATTAAATATTTCATGTAGTCCAGTGGGGGTCGAACTCACAACATATCGCGTTTAAGTCGCACGTTTGTGCCCCTGCGCCACGACTGGCCTGATTGACATTCATATATTATATTAAGAAGTTATGTATAAAATAAATTACTCAGTACGGTATGGAATATCTATCATATAACATACAAAACATATTTAAAGGCACCCACTTATGCATTTTAATATATTCTTCTTTTTAATGAAAAAACAATGTCAGAAATATTTGTCTTTTATCTGCCTTTTCCATAAATTTTATCATAATTATGAATTATCCATACTTTTATTTCATTTTATTTTATAAGTTACATACATACAATAGTTTACACAATGACTTTATGTTTCTAGCTTCTAATAATGTCGATGAATGTTTCTTTGAACTTAATTAATTTGGCTCTTCTACTTATATAGATACAATATAAAAAAAAGAATGTCAGTTTGACATTTGAAAACCTAAATATAAATTAAAAAATAATCAATGTGTTATTATTATTATTTTAAATTTACAAATTTTCAATATTCTAATAGGTATTTGTTTTTAACGCTAAAAATATGTACATTAGAAGAACACTTTTTTATTATAGTAATTATGAACACGATAATTATTTTACTAAAAAAACTTCAAAATTAATCACCTTTCACTGTCAAATAATCAAAAGAAGAAATAAAAATAATTTACGAAATAAATTATAGCGTTTCGAAGGCTTAACTTTATCATACCATTAAAAAAAACATACATTTTGATAGGTGCCATTGACTTTTACAATATTTATAATCTGTACACACTATGTCGATAAAGTATAAATACATAGATATACATACATATTAAAACTACTCTAAGCTACAATCTGCACATGTTTCTTCTCTCTGGGTTCTTTGAGAACATACGACGTCGTTCTTCTTAGAGTTCCAATGGAACCTAGAAGAAAGTTCTAATTGTATGTAGTAGAATTTGAACCTAATTTCTCATAAAGTGTTAAAATAATAAATCACAAAAATAAGAGTGAATTATTGGGTTATCTATAAAAGGATAATATTGAAGAGGCATTCCGTTACTCAAACTTTTTAACTTCACGTCGATACCGCATATGGCAGGGGAAAGCAGAAGGAACCTGATATTAAAGAACTTCGTTCCTCGCTTTCTATTTCCGACCATTTTCTGCGACGTTTTGAGTGGGAGAAAACAGCGCTCTTTGTCTTGTAACTAGAGCAGGGAAATAAAAATAGATCAAGAGAAATTATAACGAGGAAAAGAAAATATGTCTGATAATAAACGCAACGGTCGTGGATAGGGTCCCCCACTGGGAACAAGTACGGCGTAAAGTTCTATCACAACTCACTGTTACGCGGGCGCGGGTGGCGCAGCGCGGGCGCGGGCGTGGCGGGCGCGGAGGCGCCGCGCCGCGCCCCGCGCTACGACCAGCGCAGCTCCTTCAGCTCCACCGTGCTCGATGCGTCCGTCTGCCGAACGGGTTACTTATTACGACATATTATGTTTACTTTGCAACTTCACGCTGTATCCCACGCATAGCCAGGTAGGCAGATGGAACCTGGAAATCTAGTGTTAAGACGATCCGTTCCCATTAAGACACTTCCAATCCATACTTTCCGCCAAATGCCAGAATTCAGCTCCGCTCGCCTCGCTACCTCGCTACTACAGCGAGGAAATGAAAATATCCAATGGTTCATTAAATATTTTCATTTCCAGATGGACATCGAACCTACGACCTGTAGCATTTACAGCCGCAAGTTTCTGTCCCTGCGCCACAACTAGTCTAGATATAATATGTTTTTTATGATTTTTCTTAAAGTGAAACTATCTTAACTATACTTCTTTATAAAACCATATTTACCGTCTAAGTGCTCTGACCACTAAGCCATACAAGAAATAACATATAATATAATTCTCGTGAAGCGACGTCGGATTTCTTTTTAACTTTTAAATAAAACTTTTTAACCGGAATTATCAGTGATCACACACACTTACAGGTTATTTTCAACGCGAACTACTTAATATGTTCGAAACCTCGATTTTTTTCTAAAATATATTTTCGAATTCCAAAATATATTTTTTCTAAAATATATTTTCGAATTCCAAAATATACGCAGCTAATACAATCAAAATAGTTTTATGTAAAATAATTAAAGTTGTAAGTTTAGGAGAATATTCATAATTACATTTACAATCAATATAAGAAAAATATTGCAACGACACTTTGATTTCTTGCCGTAAAAACTCTTTAGGCAACATTACTATTCTATTCAAGAATACTGTACTGGTATACTATAATGTCTAGAAATGAATACCGTTGATGATTATTTTACGCCTATTTTAAAACTATATAGATGCACAGTGGCTGTTCCATTGGCTATAACCGCAATGGTTGTGGATTTGATCCCCACCAGGAGAAATGATGTTTTTGGTAATTAACCGCTCTAGTAACAATAGCCAGCTAGAGGAAGAAAAAGAAGACTCTGGTATAACAATACATTCCGGGTTATATCGAATACAGCGTGGAGCTAATTAAACAAATTTTACCTCATATCTTGAAGGCGCTGGTGGTACGTGCGTCCCTGGTGAACACCTAGAACACCCAGGTCTTAGGACTGTTCGCGATGAACCACCCCGCATCGCAGTTCTTAACTCCTGCAATGTAGAAATAAAATAAATACAATGGCGTTGTGGTTCATTTTTATTAATTTGATTAACATTGGACAAATTTTTGTTTGTTTCTCAAAAGTGCTCAACTGAAGGTTGCATTTTACCCATCACAGAAGACATAAATCGGAAATTTTAAAATCGACATTCTTTTTACAAATAATATAGAAAAGAAATCGATGACAATAGATTGCCAACTTGCTGGCTCTTCTCAGCAGAACTCCAAACCAGTGAAAGCTTTATACAGAACTGACACTACTGACATTTTTATGAACCTTGACGATTCGAAAAGGGCTTTAAAATATTTAGATTTTGAACATACCAAAAACGTACGTAGTCAAACAAAATTAAAATATTATAGACCTTACCTGACCCATCTCACTACATAAAGACTGTCTTCCCTGTGAAGCATTTTTCTTAGTGTTCCAACAGAACTCTAATATGGCCACCACTATGGCCAGCACTAAACCACAAAGCAAAGTGACAAATACACCACCTGAAATTAAAGCGAACAATATTAATAACGGCGCTTAATTCCGCCACTCAACACACAATGTCTCTAAAACTGATTGATGCGTGAGGAACATCTTCACTAGGTTCCCTCGTCTATACCAGGTTCCCTCTGCATACCCTCCTATAAAAAACTAACAGTTTTTATAATTGCTTAGCGGTTTAGGTGGACAGAAACTAATGTTCAATCTGCCTATTTTAGAAATATTGTTTGAGCTTTGATGAAATCAAACTTTATAAAAAAAAACCAAGAAAATGAAAATAAAACAAATACAACCCCCTCTGAGGCCAGTCGTGGATCAGAAAATATAATTTCTCGAAATTACTACAGGAACAGGAAAAAAAGGAATTTTACGTTATATAATACCGCATAACTTACCTATATTTTGTACTCCCAACGGATTAGCCTTACTATCCTTGCCGTCTCTGTTACACACATCCCCGGTATTCTTCCACCACTTGTCATATAATATCTGAATGACTCCTTTCTCTTGGAGTTCGAGGATAGCGAGAGAGATTTTATCCCGCCACGGACTCCCCTTCCAGGTGGCTATACCATAACCCTGTTAGAAAAAAAGTATTTCTATTTATAATACTTTCATTACAATTACTTTAAATTGTAATATTTTATATAATATAATAAAAAAATATTTCCTATCTTAACTAATTTAATAATTCTAAACAAATACATGTATACCAAAAACTCATTGTTATATTAACATATACTATATAAAAAATTAAATATATTGTTAATGTTTGAACATGCAAATATCAGGAACTACTGGTTGCAATTAAAAAAATTGTGTTAGGTAGTCTAGATTACTTCTGGCATTTAGAATGTCATATATTATACATAATAATGTATAAAAGCACTAATAAGTCGTAACTTATTATAAAGCTATTTTCTTTAGACCACGGGGACAAAGCTGCAGACTAAAGTTAGAAAATAAAAATTTCTATGTAATTTTGACACCACTTTAAAAAGTTCTCAAGACTCAGAAAAAAACAAACTAACCTTAGAATCCAATAGTCCACCAATCTGAGTCAAATTACAGTCCCTCTGTACTCTATGGTCCAGCATGGTGGACTCCATGAGGAACGCGTAGTTCCCGTTGAGGACCATCCTCACTCCCTCCTCGTAGGAGGAGACGAGCGCTGGCGGGGAGGCTGAGGACATGTGCTGCCACATTTTTTGGTATATGTCTATGTTGGAGTCCTGAAATTTACGTTGGTATATTATCGTATTGGGATATGATAGTAATGTTTATGATGAATTTGGATTTGATCTCCTTAAATTACTACATTTAAACTATACGTTAGAAGATTTTTATTAGAATTATTTCATTAAAAATGTTAGAAATACATAGCTTAGTTTCCGTTCCTACTACAGTCAGCTTGATATACCTATAGAATCAATATTAATTTAATTTTATCGTTCAATATTCTCCAATCCTCGCTGAAGTGATTTGCAGAGGACAAACAACCTTACGTGTTGACTGTAAAAATCTGAAATTTAGTATTTTTGAAAAATGCCGAGGAACCCAAAAGGAGAGAATTTTTCGAAATTCCTTGAGAAATGGGGAAAAAACAAGAGAATTTACTTATTTAGAAAACGTATAAAAATTTGAAAGCAGCGCCATGCGTTCTCGCCAAGCTACCTTGGCGAGAACGCATGGCTTAGTGGTCAGAGCGCCTGGTCGGTTTCCAGGAGGCGCGGGTTCGAGTCCCGCTGCGTTCAAATTTGTATACGTTTTCTAAATAAGTATTTTTCTTTCCTAAGTGTGGAATAAAACTTTAAAAATGTTTAAAAACAAGAGAACTTATTCATATGTAAATACGATGGGATATCTTCAATATAACTTCCTTGCCGTGGTCTACACACTCTGTATTTCAGTAATAATAACACGACTACACTTTTATACGTCCGTTCGTTATCACTCTGCAACGTAGACTGCCTCGAGCCAATATACCGACCGCCCGATCCCAACTCCGTTGGTGTTGCCATTATCAAGTATTACAAGATTAAATCAGTTTAATAATTTAAATTATCATTTATTTATTTATTTATTTTTAAAAACAAGAGAACCTTACACGAATATACAGAAAAAAAAGTTTAGAGTTGCTATTAGTTTTTTTATAATATTTTTTTTCTTTACCCTCACATTGTATTCTATGTATAGCAATGTAAGCTAAGGGAACCTAGTGTTTAGTGTTCTGTTACTCACTTTTCATCAAAATTTCGAGATTCAATGGCGAAATATCGCGCTTCGTCTTGTTACCAGAACGAAGAAATGAAAATAAATTAAATAATTCATATCCCTGAGAGGGAATCAGACCCATAACCGATTACTGTGCCACGACAGCCTTAATAACAAATACTTACCCTAAAAAAAGTCATGGTAGAGCCACCATTTAACGTCCCATATTGAACACTATTCTGCGCTGCCAGGTCAGCAGCACTCTGTATGGGTAATACAGTGCGTTCCACTGTTAGGAAGGCCGCAAGGTTAGCTGTATACGAGGATAGGATGATGAGAGTGAAAAACCACCAGATACCACCGACTATGCGGGTTGATGTTGCCTGGAAAACATATATTACCTGCATAGTTTGTAGGCAGAAAGAACCTAGTATCAAGACCCTTTGATCTTTGTTTTCCGCCTAAGACATAACGTGGCGGATGTTAACGCCACATTATATTCATGTCAGAGCGGGGAAAAGACACGTTTTTCTCCTAAAAGTAAAGCTTTGTTTGTTGGAATTAAATCTCACAACTTAATATGTTATATTAGATTATACGAGAAAATCAGTCTAAATGTACAGTGCATTCCAATGTTAGGAAGCCACCAACTATTCGAGCTAGTGATACAGTCAGACTACTTTCACTGCGTCGTGAAAGTCACTAACTGATAATTCTTTAAGAAATAAAAATATTTAAATAAAGTTTATACACAATTTAATTAAAAAAGAGTTTTACCTTTGGATTCAAACCCGATCCCTGTCTCAAAAATGTTCCAGTTATGAACCAGAAGGAGTTACACACACTGAATTGATTCGTCAATAGTTTCGTCTCGTGACCACATACATGAGTACTGGAAGACCTATATAGATAGATAAAAAAAATATTGTTAGAGTGCCGACCGACCGTCCAGAAAACAGTATCGATGATACTGGAGGAACATCTCCTACAAAGATTACTCATTCAATCCCGTACTTACCACTCATAGGGAGAGAATCTCGCCATCACAAACAATGTAAACGACACCAGTACGTAAGCGGCTAACACGTACAGCCATATTTCTATCGCGAGAGGATTTAAAAAGCTGAACAATCTGGTTGGTTGCGATGAGGGTACCTGTAAATCAATAAAATTTGTGTAAATATTGAAAATTTTAAACAGTTTCAGCAATTTGATGCTTTGTCCCTCATAGTACGGTAGGCAGACGTTAGCACTTGATTCCCTCTGTCTTGCTAGGCGTGCATGTAGCATACAGGGTGAAGCGGTTAAAAACTTTCGAAAAATTTAATATTTAAGGGATATATTTATCCTATGCTATCCTATCTTTCTTCTCTCTGACTTCCACACAAATTAGAGACATATAAAATAAAATACCTTAAATAAAATACCAATGCCAAGATTCATAAATGGTTTCGTAAAATCTATGACAGCTTCTCGCGCGTAATTTATTGTCATGGACGCCACTGCTATATCTGCATTCTGGAAACAAAAACAATTATTCTTTTATAATACTATGAAAAACCGCATAGCATCATAAATAAATAAAATGTAGTGTCTAGTGTCAAGATACTTCGTTTTCCACCTTCCACAACTATCACAGTTACAGTCTCCAGTAACATTTTGTATCTTCAATCTTAATGCTGTCACTTACATCACGTCAATTGGACAGAGCGACCTCGCGATCCCTTCGTTCGATCACTTCGTTTTGCTTCCTGTCCATTTTAAAATTGATCATTTTATTTAAAATTGTTCATTGTCAATTTTTAAAATAGGCTGTCGTGGCTCAGAAGTACAAGCGTGTGACTGCAAATGCGACGGTTGTGGTTTCGATTTCCAGTTAGGGAAATAAAAAATTTATGGTTTTATTTTCTGGGTCCAGTAACGAGCCATTCCTACACCTTCTGAAAAGAAATCCAAAAACGATGAAAAAAGTGTTCACCCTGTCCATTAACTCCTTAACTATCCCGTTCCACTGTCCGGTCTCGGGGTCCCAGGCGCCGTACACGTTGTCGGGCACCAGGCGCAGGCGGTAGTGGAAGCCGGCGCGCGCCGCCACGCGCGCCAGCAGGTCTATGCAGAAGCCCTCGAACCTGGCGTTGCCTTGGAGGTTCCAGCCGTCTTTCACCATTACGTATGGCTTTTCCTGAAATTTAATTTGTCACCTAAAGATCAAAGATAAATTTGTATTTTTATATATACGAGGCGCATCTTCGTGGCGCAGCATCACCGTATCCGACTGTAAACATAACGGTTGTAGGTTCAATTTTTACTCGAGAGAATAAATTATTTTCATTTTCCCATTCTGGTAAATGTTATACTACCTATCATTTATTAACTATACAAACGCTGCCCCGATCGTTTAAATTTATTGCTTTATTATATCCAAATTACAAAATCTATACATAAATTGAGTTATTCTAGTAAGCTATATTACTATAAGATTTCGTCTAAATCCCACATATTTACACATTTATAATATTAACTAGTATAAAACAAAACAACAATAAATTAACCTACCTCAACAGTAACAACAGTCAAAGTGACATTGGGAGGCGGATCCCGCCTGTAGGCCGCGGGGTCGGTGACCTCCAGCCCGTGTTCTGGAGACCACGTGCCTGAGAGGACTGCGCCTCCGTTCTCACCACCAGAGAGCCTCATGAGTTGGAGGTAGAAGGTGGTTCGAATACCATTTTGGAACGATATGGGGCCTGTTAGACCGTGGGCTTGGACCTGGAAGATTTAACGTTTATTTAATTAAAAAAGCGGAGATTATTTTGGCGCAGTGATACGGCATCTAACTGTAAACATAACGGTTGTGAGTTTGATTCTCGTTGAATTCCACCACTCAAGATGCAAATGTCTCTTGGATGGTGCGTAGGTAACGGATTCCTTTAACAGAAAGTTTCTTCTGCCTACCCTGGTAAGTAAAAAACGTAAGCCTATTTTTTTGTTTTTTAAATATTTAGTATTCTACAAAAATATTTATTATAAACCTTATTAATATTTTCCATCAAAGTACTTCCATGGTAGATATGCGTTTCGCTGTCGCACGATACGTTAGACGGATGCACCTCTTTAGTCGAAGCCAAAGCTAAAACTAGCACTTGTACTGCATCGTAGAGGAGTGCGGGTTCAGTCTGAAAAATATAAGATGCGTATCACTAAAGAAAAATAATACAAAAAATATTTTTAAAAAAAATTAACAAAAAAAACCGACTTCAACCGGATTCTATAATCAGAACCTAAGCAATCTCTCACCAAATTAACTACCCCTGTATGAAGCACCAACTTTCAAATAAAAAAAAGTCATATAAATTGGTTTACTCAGTTAAAAAAAGAAATAACAAACATAAAAAAAGGCCAGTCGTGGCGCAGCGGCAAAAAGTGTGACTGTAAAACCGACTGGTTGTGGGTTCGATCCCCACTCGAGGAGATGAAATATTTAAAATTTAGGCAAAGGTAACTAAGTGTTAAGACCGTTCCCCACTATCTGCCCAATTTTATAGACACTACATATTGAGATGTAAAACTCAATAGCGCGCTTTGCCTTATATCAGAGCGAGCAAAATAAACATATAAGTATTAATCATTTCCCTGAATTCAAATTCAAAATATTCTTTATTGAAATAAACTCTTATAAGCACTTTTGAATCGTCGAATGAACATATAACAAAAAAAAAATAGCTACCACCGGTTCGGAAGGCAGTTCTGCTGAGAAGAGCCGTCAAGAAACTCAACAATTGCTCTTTTCAAAGTCAATGGTATTATTACATTATCTGGCAGCTATCCTGCATCGCATTCAATAGACATTAATTCCATACATGTTTATCCTCTAAATATTCTTGAACAGTGTAATAAGTTTTACTTGTTAGTATTTTTTTAAAGCTACTTTAAATTGTGGTAGTGGCAAACTAAGAATACACTGCGGTAGTTTATTATATACACGTATACTCAGACCCATAAAAAATTTATTAATTTTTGGAGGCGAAAACGTGGCATAACAAGTTTATCTTTATTTCTCTATGTATCTCTAGTATGTATATCACTATTTTTACTATGACACTGTACATTTTGCCGGACAAACAGAATATTATAATATACAAATTGTGAAGCAACTGTAATAATACCTGCATCTTTAAAAACATCTCGCAGAGAATCTCGAGCTCTTAGATTATAAATATATCTCACGGCTCTTTTTTGGAGAAATGGGAATTAAAAAAAATGAGAATTAAAAATGGGAATCGAATCCTCATCGTTCACGGAAACTGTGCCCTAGCGCTATGACAGCCTCAATATGAAGCCCATGTTTAATAAAAAATCATTATATTTTTACGTAAGTGCCACATTTTGCAGAGTTTTTTAAGGTTAAGTAATTCATTTAATCACACATTATAACTATCTAAGCAGGCCAGAATACATATATATAAATTATATCTTATATCTATAGATATCGAATCCACTATTTACCTTAATATGTCCCCCAGTAAGTATAGACCCTCCAATCGGATGGAACTTCTCCATGACCTGCAAAGCGTCCTTCACTTTATCTGAATCTCGGTCCACTAACCTCCAGCCACTCATGTTGACACGATTGTAGAAGAAATCTTCCAGATCAAAAAGTTCCATGTCCTGAAAGGGACAATTATACACAACAAACCCCTGGTCCTTACTTTTTTCAACTTTTTAAAAATTATTAGCTATACATGCATTTTCTTTTTTATCTGCCACATAAAATAGACTTAGAACTAGGCATAATTATATCTAAATATGAAACTAAATCGTTCCGTCATTCAATAAACAATATCTCAAATATGATGAAATGTGTGAAAAATAAAAAAAATCTGCAAATTAAATACCTTAAAAAATCTTTGGCTAGAGACAAGAGAATATGTAAAGTCATATCAAGAGGTTGTAGATTAGCCATGAAGTAAAAGTTCTGGACCATCACTTCACACTATTCTGAGGTGGTTTATAAGTTCAATTACGTAAGATACACAAGTTTTGCATTAATATGTATTTTGTTTAAAAAACCTTATCTAATTACTACGGTAATTTTGAAAAAGTTAGCACAATCTGCACTTTGTGTTAACTTTTTCTAAATTATTATTAGCTATATTTGTTTACTTTTCTCCTGTTACTTTATATAGGAGTTTTATAAAGTAACAGGAGAAAAATAAATAATATTTATATTTGATACTCAATTAAGTACAAAAATTAAGAATTGAAGCCACAACGTCATGTTTTATAAGCATTATAAATGAAGGTAGTTATAAATAAACTTACAAAAGATGTAAATATGTAATGATAATCTTCATTATTCATCTGCAGTTGTAATATCTGAAATATAAATAAAATATATTACTAATCTAGACCTAGGTTCCACCATGTTGAAAGTGATGGTTGTGGGTTTGATTTTTTTTATTATTTGTATAAATTTGGAATGAAATTGTGGTGCAGTGGTACTGAGGGTCCTTACTCGAAAAAATTAATTATTTATTTTTTTTCCGCTGTGGCAAATCAAACCGAAACGGTCTGTACCGTGATTATAATATGCAATATATCAAAGTTAGGCTAAATTTACAGACTGCATTTTCTCATCACCAAGGACTTTCAGCCTACCCTCCTAAATGCAAGATATATGTAAAACAAAAAAGAAACGTCTAGTAAGAATCGAATCCATATTCATAATTCGATGTACGATTATACCGGGTGTTCCACCCGGTTGATTGCGTTCCTCTAACAGGTGCAGCATATAGGGTAAAACATTTCAAACAACAAAAAATATAAAGATAATATTTTCATTTCATGATTTTTATCCATACTGTATTAGGTACGTGTGAGGCAATTATGAATAGATACCAATAACGTAAACACTTACTACTACAAAAATACTACTAAATGTTGCCAAACTGCCACTCTTCGTTCTCAAAAAACATATTAGAATGAGAAAGGGATATCTCTCGATCTATTTTACGCAATTACGTATTTCTTTTAATAATTTTAATTACCTATTTCTTTTAAAAATTTAGGTTTATTAATACCTACGATTCGATTTAGTTAATGAGGCGTGTGTGATGTTGTTGTTTTGATAGGTTAATGCCTGTTTACGTCATTCTTAACAAAAGGTTACAATGATAATTTTATAAATTTTTGGTTTGAAAAAATCACCTTTTCTTTTATGGCAAAATCTGTTTCGTTTTTATTGTATTAGGCTTTTATAGAGTAGTTAAAACTAAGCATTCATTTAAAGTGTTTAAAAAAAACACTATGTAAAATCATTTCGTTAATGAGTGACTGACAGACAACGCAAAGACGAAACTATTATATTTGAAAATTGAAAGTTAAAAAAACACTAAGAGATATTTTCTCGAAATTAATATAAGAACGGGGAAGACGGTGTTATGTTGTCAGCTCTATCTACTGCAACAGTATGTACCTTAAATATAAGATAAAAATAAAATAAATAAAATAAAATATGTATGGCAATACACATAAAAAACATAGTTAATTATGAATAATACAAACTATATATTTTTAATACCGAGACGAGTTTATATATCGTCGTCCCGAGTGTCGCAACCGTCGTTGCGTATATATAGTGGGTAGCGTTGGTTGGAAGGCAACGGTCAAATCGAACTCTTAAGTACTACGGTACAAAAAAATATGATGCACATAAAGACTCGTACCAAATGTATAATAAATATAATATGATAATTCAAAGGCTATGATGGCACGATCTTTTAGGATCGAAGTTCTTATAAAGGCAATATATGTGTAGGGGCGACACATATTGTGGATCAAAGTGATCTTTGACCAATATTTTAGTATTAAATGTTGCTTGACGTCGCGAAGGCTTGACGTGATGGGCTTATGCGAACTGTTATACCGACATTAACTATGTCGTGGCTGACGAACTCTGGAGTATGAAGTAGTGTCCGCCTACAGTTCGAGACACGACTGTGGAGTGTGTGTGCCGTGCGTTTATTTAACATATCGGTCGCCTTGCGGTAGTGCGTTCTTTCCAACGACTTATATTGATCTCACAAATCAATCAACATCAAGAATCATCATTTTGATACAATCTTAATATAAACAAGCGTAACAAGTACCTTTAGAAATAGCACACACAAACGTCCCGGAGAGTACAATAAGACTGTTGCAGCCGCAGTCTGGTGGGAATTCACGGTGTAGGGGCGGGGCGGTGCTCTTACTTTTTCTTCCTTTCATTATAACTAGCTCGCAGTTATAGTGGAGAGGAAGATAGGACGCGCTCTTGGCTTTTCCTCGGAAAGACTTCGAGTTATGACAATGTTATATTGTCGAGTTTCAGTTATTTGAATAAACTTCTGATGGCAAATATTTTATTAAAGCGATACCTTCTAATGGCATAAATAAAATTCTTAACACTGTTACCCCTGAATCTCTAAAAGCTTTTGGGTTCTTCACGATCACAACTATAAACGATTCTAACCATTAGACACATCACGAGCCAAGGCATTATTTATTAAATAATATTTTCAAAGGAGTTTGCGATATCAGTTACACTACGTACTTACAGCTCTAGATAACAATCTCAAATGTTTAGGATCTGTATCAACAATAATGTGCTTGATGCCTTGGGCTTTAAGTTGAGCTAAAGCTCGCCGGTAGTCGCGCGTTTCGCACCTCACTGCGTACATGTCGCGACCGTCCCGGGCTAATCGCACTATGTTAAGTTCACCTGGAAAACAAAATAAAAATTACAAAAAAAATGGATAATGTAGCGTGGTTTCGTGTTGTTTATAATATCTTGAGTTTTTGTATCCAATGAAAGGTTATTTTCAATTCCTCGCTCTGGTAACAAGACAAAGCGCGACGATCATATCTGCCATTCAACAAGCAACATGGCGGTACCTGAGGGGTGTGTTTTAACAATAGGCTCTGCCTATCCTGCTATATACGTGATAAAGAAAGAAAACGAACACTCTAGTGTTATGACACTTACCAAATCCATAATCCTCATATATGATACCCATCCTCGTCCAATTTAAGAAGGAAGTGAGATCTTTGAACGCTTGGTCCATTAAAGTACGAGATGGGTACAAATTGATTGTAAAAGAGTCTGTACTATTGACAGCTGAAAGGAAGAAGTAGATAATTACCACTGTGTTTTTTAAAGTAATAATAAAAAAAATAGAGCCCATCGTGACATAGTATCGGAGTGCAAGCGCGGCGATCGGTTCAATTCCCACTCGTGGAATTAATTATTTATAGTACGGGAGGCGAAGAGGGGACTTTCGGGATTTACTCGAGCGCGGCAGATTAATATACTGGGGATTCCTTATACTCGATTACGTACTTTCACCAAAAAACGTACTTTAGTAAAAAAACGTTACGTACTTTAGTAAAAAAAAAATTGATCATCTGAAATTCTCGAGCGCGTCAAATTCAGGTAAAGTAAGTTAGTTACATGCTAAATCGTATATATTCCACTAATCTGACAATTTGACAGTGACGTAAAAAAGGGGGACGGCTACAAAGTTGTAAAAAAAAAACGTCATCTCGACATTCTCGAGCGTGGCAAATTTTTCTTTTAATATAAAGGGAATAATTCACAGATTACGAAAAATATACAATCTGACGAATTCTACAAGCCGAAGTAATAAAAATTGATCGACAAAGCTTAATGCAGCTACGAGTTTCCTATATTTTTCTCAAATGATGAAATCGAGTCAGAGGTGGAAGATGATTCTACCGATGAATCCCCATCGTCAGAAGCAAAAAAATAAACATAAGATAATTAGCTTCAGCTTCACGCTGTATCCCGCACACACAAGTGGGAAACAGAGTGTGTTAACATTAGGTTCCCTCTGCCTACCCTGCTGTGTGCGGGATACAACTTAAAGCTGATTTGTTTATTTTATTTATTTAATAATATATTAATAATTGTCAGATTAAGCAAGTCCCTTCAGATAATCGTCAGATTATGAGATAGCACGTTTAGGGCATGAAGATGAACCATATATATCTTAATCTGACGCGCTTGAGTATTTCAAAATGACGAATTTTTTTTTCGAAGCAACAATAGTTGCGAGCTTGCGTCACATCCAAATTGTCAGATTATTATGTAAGAGCTTTTTTTCAGGTTCACTTAACATCCCCTTAGAAAATCTGACGCACTCGATGATTTTTTTTTTCATTTTTAACTCTTAAGTACGACCACCTCCATCACGGAAACAGTCAGATTAACATATTTACATTTTTAAGAATACGTAGGAAAATAATGATATCAATATCTGACGCGCTCGAGTATGTCCATGCAACAATTTTTTTTTACGTTTTTGAAAATCTATAGCCGCTCACCCCACTGGTCAAAAGATATGTATTATATGACATTTTTTTCTTGTTATCATCTAAGCTTTGCAACCCAATAGGTCTCTCTGACGCTCGAGCAAATCCCGAGTTAGCATCTTCGCCTCCCGTACTATTATCTCAAATATTGGGCAGTGCGTGGAAAACGGAGTGTCATAATACTAGTTTCTCTCAACCTAGTGTAAAGACGTTATATATACTTAATTGATTGTATTTAAATCTGTCATAAATAAAAGTAAATATTGATTAGGATCTAACTACTTCCATTAGTTGGATGAATCATTTTCAACTCCTTTCCCCGGTAACAAGAGAAACCGGAACATTGAGTTCTAACACCACAATCAGACGGTTAGTCGGTAGCAAAGAGACTTTACTTGACTGTTAACGCTCGGTTGTAGGTTTGATAAAGACACAACAGTGAATTCAACGTAATCAGTTCCGCCATCCAACAGGTAATATGGCGGTGCCTGAAGAGTGTTTTAACACTCTGCCTATCCTGGTATATGTGGTATACAACGCGTCACTAGAAAAATAAATACATTAGGTACTTACAGTCTCCAAAATATGGTGACACGGTCAGATGGGGCGCGTGGAGTGATCTGCACATTGCTGTTAACGTCGAGCCAAGAAGCGGACCCGCGCTACTAAATATAGCTATAGCACCCGACCTTATTTGTGTGCAGGCTGTAATGGAAATGTAAAGTTTTAAGGTTATTTATTTTACTAATTAACAAAGGCCTGTTGTGGCGCAGGGGCACAAAGTGTGACTATAACACCGACTGGTTGTGGGTTGGATCCACAACTCAAGGAGATGAAATATTTATTTACATTTATATTTCCATTTCTTCGCTCTGGTGTTGAAGCAAAGCGCGGCGTTGAGTTCTGCCACTCAACACGCAATGCCTCCAGAATTCCTCAAAAAGTGGGAAACGGAGTGTCTTAACACCAGGTTCCCTCTGCCTACTCTGCTGTGTGCGGGATACAGCGTGAAGCTGATTTTTTAAAATTAATTTAAAATTAATTAAATTAAATCAGATCAATTTTTTTTTAAAATTAATTAAATTAAATCAGGCCGTAGTGGATGCCTGTCTGCCTCATCTAGTCTACTCTAGTCTGCCAGTGCAGTAAACATGGTGATTGTAAGTCTACTAAGGGTATTTAAATAATTTTTCATTTTTCACCCTTAATTTGTACATATATATTATACATATAATATTTTTAGGTTCACGCTGTATCCTGCACACAGCAGGGTAAGCGAACCTGGGGTGAAGACACTCTGCTCCCAATAAAACACTTCCGTTCTCTCTGTTCTCGAGTCATTGCTTGCATTGCAAAGCGAAGTAATGAAAATATAAATTCATTTTTCCGAGAATCGCACTCAACCGTCACGTCTACAGTCGCTTGCTTGTATCCCTGCCCCACGAGGGCTTCACTTAATTTGACATATGTATATTTGTAACATATTGTTTCTCGGCTTAGTTAAGTTAGGGAGAGATAAGATCGAAATGGATGTAAAACGGAGAATGTATTCATTTACATTGTCTTCGTTTTGTATAGAAGAAGATAAAAGATATGTTAATCATACAACTATAGGTACTCAATACATTACAATATACACAATATATTAGTAAAATAAAAGTTATCAAAACTTTCAACATCTGAGATTCAAAATTTTCCAAAACATTGTAAATAAGAGGTAGAGCTTTTGTAAACTTAAACGTTCATTTTGTATACTAAATTTTGTATTCGAGTCGTTTTATAATATTGAGTACGATTTATCGTATGATGTAAAAACGATTATTTGTACTGCTAATCTCAAATAAATTTTCAAAATTATTATATTCATCTATATATTTATTATCTATTATTTGGAGCAGGTGAATGTTAAATTATGAACCTTTAAAACAAGCAATTTTGCCAACCCTCTCAATTTATTTTTTATTTAATATTTTTATTTCTTCCGCCATTCAACACGCAATGTTTCTATGTTCGCCAGAAGAAGGGGAACGGAAATGTCTTAACACTAGGTTCCCAAGTTCCCTCAGCCTGCCCTAGTATATGCGGGCTATTGATATAATATTTATTTATTTTTAATAAAACTCTTAAACGGATTAATAGCATATATTTACTTTTGTACATTTTTAGGAACCCAACCTTTCGAACACTCTACATATGCTACCTACGTGGACTACGGACCACGGAAATATTGCAAAATAATATTAGGACCTTGAATAAGTTCTCGCTTATATAGAGTAAAGTAAGTAGAGTTAAAACACTTTGGTTCCCTTTACTCCCTAATTTTTGAGACATTGTATATCAAGTCAACACCACGCTTTGTCTTGCTAGCAGAATGAGGAAATGAAAATATTTCACTGTTCCTAATAAGATGATAAAAATAAAATAAAGTCAAAACTGAAGTATATCAATCTATATTAGGAAAATTATAATTGTTTTGATTATAATTGACTACACTAGTTTTGGAGATATAGTTGATGAAAACTAAGGCAGCTCTTTAACTATACTGGAAATATATATATATATATTTATATATATATATATATATTNGGACTATTGTAATGATTTTATATTAATTAGTTTTAATATTCGCAATAATTTATTATAAAAATATAAATCAACCTGTTTGTTGAATAAAAAGATGTTTTTAAAAATAATAAGATAGAACTGTCACGGAAGAACATTAATAAAAATGACGCTTTATGTAGTCGGAAAATTATAATAACTATATAATAATATTTTATAATAACTAGATATACTTTTAGACTTGGAGCGGAAGAATAAATAGAATCTCTAGAATGATATATTGTATTAGAATTTAAGATAGACATTGTACAATCTTCGAGTGGCTACCGAACTCACAACCTGTCGCGTATACAGTCACCGTAGACCGTAGTTAGTTAATGTGTAATCTATACATTACGAATAAACCAATCAGCTTAACGTGTTCCATTAGGCAACATCTGTAACGTAAATTAACGTTGGAATTGACAGCGTTTAAATTATTATACTTCGAGTGCATTTGCATGTTAATGTTATAATTGTTTTGTAATTGTCTCGGGTAATTTAATATTTACATTTCTCCCCTATGGTGACGACGCAAGGTACGGCGTTGAGTTCCGCCACTTAACACGCAATGCGCAATTATTACTTTATTCTTCTTCCATATTTTGAATGATAGGCAAATGAAATTTTAACGTTTTCCATGTTTCGCTTACAAAGAGGTGTTTGTTAGTATCAGTACTTATATACTTTCTTTTTGTTATAAAAAGAAATTAGATAATATTTTCATTTCACTTAATCTTTCACAGAGTTCATTTATGTGCTACTTTAAAATTTCTTAAAACGACTATAACTTTTAGAAAAGATAGTTGAATGCGGGCAAAATTTACTGCCTCAAAAGAAATAAAAATTAAACTTAAATTTATTACTAGTGATAGAAGAAGATAAAATAATATAAATTTATTTTCGACGTTTAAACGGCATTTTTGATATGTAACCAAATGATTGTTAAACTTATTTACATTTTAATAATATTTTCGACTTATTTGAAATCATCTTCGCGATTATCACGACTTTAAATATACGTTAGGATATATAATATTATGATATACATATTTTTCCAGTATAATTAAAGAACTGCCTTAGTTTTCATCAACTATATCTCCAAAACTAGTGTAGTCAATCAAATAATTATAATTTTCCTAATATAGATTGATGTACTTCAGTTTTGACTTTATTTTATTTTTATCATCTTATTAGGTGAAATATTTTCATTTCCTCATTCTGTTAGCAAGACAAAGCGCGGCGTTGACTTGATATACAATGTCTCACAAATTAGGGAGTAAAGGGAACCAAAGTGTTTTAACTCTACTTACCTTGGCTTATGGCCCTCTTTTCAACCTTTATGTCTCTATGTATCAAATATTTGTCCATAACTATCTAACCTCCAACCCATAGTCATATTTCTTTATAATTATTTTTAAATCACTACCTAATTTCTATTAATTATTACACTACATTAACAGGTTAAGAAAAATAACTATGCAAAAATATATCCCAACAGCAACAAGAAAATAATAATGTATATCAAAATCGTGTCGTAAGCTGTAAATCACACTGGCCTCTTCTCAATTTCAATGACTCAGTCTACGCTTTTTTAAGTTAGCAAAAACTGGAGAGTGCCCTCGAGTCTGCCACTTCCGGTAGCCATATTGCGTTTCCGCCACTCGACATCCGGGTATTTCCTGTTTCGCGCTCGCACCGTATTATTTTAATCTATATTTGATAGTTTTTTTTTATTCTCACATGGATTTTTTTGTATGAAAACATCAACAGTATTGGTCAAGCTAGTTTTCTGGACTTTTAAATTTATAACAAAATATTAGTTATTTTAAACATTTTTAAAGTGTTAATCCACATTTAGGAAAGAAAAGTACTTATTTAGAAAACGTATAAAAATTTGAACGTAGCGGGACTCGAACCCGTGCCTCCTGGAAACCGACCAGGCGCTCTGACCGCTAAGCCGATACGTTCTCATCGAACTACGTCAAAATTTTATACGTTTTCTAAATAAGTAAAATATTAGTTTATTGTAAATATTCGTCATGGCGTAACGAAACAACGTTAGAATATAAGCGAGACGTTTGTGGATTCGATTTCATGAAGGAAAAAACGAATTATTTTCATTTTCTCGCTCTGGTAATAAGACAAATAGGATATGGGATATATAGCGATGGATAGGAACAGGCTTGAAGTGGGGAACAATGAGGCTTAGTACAAGGTTCGTCCTTCCAACTGCAACATAACAACATGTAGCGGACATGCGGCAAACAACGTGAAACTATTTTATATTATTTACATTTTTAAAGTGTTATTCCATACTTAGGATAGAAAAATACTTATTTAGAAACGTATAAAATTTTTAACGTAGCGAGACTCGAACCCGCACCTCTTGGAAGCCGACCAGGCGCTCTGACCACTAAGCCATACGTTCTCATTAAGCTACGTCGAAATTTTTATAAATTTGAATCCATATTACCTTTTTTGTAAGTCCTGAACGTGTCCCGCGCTGTGGTGTACTGGATGTCGTACACTAGCGTACTCTCGGGCAGCAAACTTCTTTCCTTATTAATCCTATATACAGCGTATTTGAAGGCTAGTTCTGCGCTACCGCCTCGTGATTCCTCTGTGAAGATTGCCCCTAAAAATTGTTCGAATAAAAGAAAAATAATTGTCCATGAGTAAATTGGCCTTAATAACCAAGGCGCAGCGGCACAGCGTGTAAACGAGACGGTTGTGGGTTCGATTTCAACTCGAGCGAATTAATTATTACCATTTCCTCGCTCTAGTAGCAGGACAACGCTGTCTCGAAAAAAATATGTTTATAGTTTTAAATATAATAAATCTGATGGTCTACGTGGTGTATTATGAACATATGTCTCTCTTTCCAACACAATAAATAGTTCAAATTCCAATAAATATACAACTTATATTAAGGTGTAGAGTACGCTGTTTCTCTGAATAACTTTTTCAAATATTTTACTTCACGCTGTATCCCGCATGTAGACAATGTTGAACATGGTGTTAAAACTTTCCGTTCCCCACTTTTCCGTTTAATTTTCGATACAACAGGAGACGAGACCCATAACCACCGCATTTACAGTCAGATACTCTCGTCTTAGTTCACTCTCATCATTTGCACATACCAATTTTAACAACAGGTGACAGAGCAGCTACAGCGTTCAAGGTGACCACGAGCCAGCGCCACTCCCTCCACATATTGCAGCATCACTCCACCATCCAGCTTTCACCACCTGGAAACGAGTGCCACAATTTAATAAATACGTTGTTGTGTGTTGTGAAAGGAATGACTGTTTTCATTTTGTCGCTCTGGTAACGAGGCAAAAGTGCGGCGTTATGTTCCGCGCAAACTTCCACAATTAGGCGGAAAGTGGGGAACGGAATGTTCTTAGGTTCCCTCAGCCTACCCTGTAGCTCCACATCATATCCCACACATTGCTATATGTGGGATAAAAAAAGCAAAAATATATATAACACGAGAGATGCGTGAAGTCATTCGCCCGTTATATGTTAATATGTCTGCCTTCACAAAGGGTCACGTATATTAATATTTACGACTGTACTAATGGTGAATATTTGAATATGATGTAATAGATATGCCAGTCGTGGCGCAGGGCACAAAGTGCGGCTGTAAAATCGACTGGTTGTGGGTTCGATCCTCACTCGAGGAAATGAAATATTTATTTTTATTTTTATTTCTTCGCTCTGGTGTAGAGGCAAAGCGCGGTGCTGAGTTCCGCCACTCAACACGCAATGCCTCTAGAACTCGGCGGAAAGTGGGAAACGGAGTGTCTTAAAACTAGGTTCCCTCTGCCTACCCTGCTGTGTGCGGGATACAGCGTGAAGTTGAAAAAAAAAGATATGCTTATCTCTTCCATTTAATATAACGATGTATTTTTTAACTTCACGCTAGCACGCTATAGCCCGCACATGGCAAAAAAGGCAGAGAGAAGCTGGTAACCTAGTGTTAAGACACTCCGTTTCCTATT
This sequence comes from Heliconius hermathena, assembly GCA_013403705.1. NCBI lineage: Eukaryota > Metazoa > Arthropoda > Insecta > Lepidoptera > Nymphalidae > Heliconius > Heliconius hermathena. Next base: position 281,354 of record JAAIXJ010000199.1, on the reverse strand, counting down.
AAGACACACTTCTTTTCGCCACTTTCCATCGAATTCTGCGTGTTGAGTGGCGGTACTCGACGCCGCGCATTGTCTCGTCACCAGAGCGAAGAAATGAAAATTTAAACTCTGCCTATCCTGCTACGAAATGTATAAAGTGTAAAAAGTGCATTTAAGGCATTGTAGACGTGGTCTGCAAACGCGACGGTTTTAATTTCGATAAACTCGGAGTTAACGTCAAATCTCACCACACGTAATTCTCTAAAATCAGAAATAAACAAATCCCTCCTTTTTAAATATTACAAGGACAAATTGTGGGAGGGAGTGTTTTAACACTATGCTTGGTTCCCTATACCTACCCTGCTTACCGAGAAAGAGCGTGAAGCTGATTTATATTTTTTTATAGAAAAAATATCAATTTTAAATCACAACAAATATTTGAAGCATCTTTTCCCCAAGCTGAGACATTTATGCAAATTAAACATACGCAACTTGAAGCGAGGTCGGGGAATATGCTGATCAACTCGATGGCGTTTTAGCATAATATATTGTAGCTCTCGTTTGGTTTTGTATCAAGATTTTACTTTTGATGTGCAAAGTGGTTTGGTATTCAAATCTTGGGTTGAGTAAAATTAAAATAAGAAAATGTATTTAGAAATTTGAAAAGATATTTTATATCAGTGCTATTTTTTTATAATGTATCCCGCACGTAGCATATTAGGGAGAGAACAAGGCAATCTATTTTTAAGACATTCTGATCCCATTAAGACATTTCCGTTCCCTCTTTGCGCCGAATTCTGAAGGCACTGCGAAGTTAAGCGGCGGAACCCAATGTCACCCTTTGCCTCGTCACCAGAGCGAAAATATGAAGATATTTTTATTTATTTCTCCAACTAGCGGACCCGGACGCGGCTTCGCCCGCTTAAACTTTACGAATGCTTATTAGATATATTTAGGAAATTGTTTTTAAACTAACTAATTTAAATGAAAAAAATATAAGTATATTATAATATACTTATATTTATAATTATTAATATTATCAAAGTAAAATAAATATTTAAAAGAATTAAAATTAAATGTGTTGTGCTATGTTTTTGCAAGTACATGTGGTTATTTACATAATACTCAAATACAATAAAAAAAATTATATGTTTTGTCTCTGTCTGTCTTTCTATTTCCCCGAGCTAATATCCAGAATAACTGAACTAATTTTTATTGGACTTTCAGTGATCGATTTTACTGATTTACCCGGGAAAATTCTTTTTACTCGTTTTCCTTGCGTGGGTACATAGATACTATATGAAATAACTAAATTCCTTTCTACATTAAATATGATAAGTTTTGCGAGCAATATCAAATAAAATTCCAAAAAACTAAAACTACAATTTATTAAGTGTATAACAACGGTAGGTATAGATAACCATCCAACCGAGGTGAAATAACCAACAATTCTCTCCTTAAAACTTAAATAATATTATGGCCGCAACTTACACCACACCAAGAAATTAACGAAAATCTAACTAATACTCGAGTAAGTGAAGAACCAAAGAAAAGTATAAATTAATTATAAACAGCAAATAATTACATAAAAATTAACAGTAGTTCGAAAATGTATGGAAATTTACAAAACCGTCTCATGTGCCCGTTTGCGTCGGTCATACTATGCCGCTCGTAGGCTAGGTCATTTCGAATTAGTGATATCTCCTTAATTATTTATTAGAATGTTATACAGTAANGAACAGTAAAACTATAACTAGAATTGTGTTGCTCTGAAAAGAGATTTATTACATAAATATATGTTCACACTTTTACAAACATTATTTACATTTATCAATCATAAACTCACCTGAAAAGAGAAACAACATTTAAAGCTATTATTTCACCAGAAAAATTTTAAAATTTGCTATTATTTTACCAGCTATTATTTAAAGCTATTATTTTATTATTTGCTCTGAAAAGAACAACACAATTCTAGTTATAGTTTTACCGTTCACCCTTATATCCAAGGATAATTATAAAACACATTATAAAACAACATTTAAAGCTATTATTTCACCAGTTCGTATTAATTAAATTAAATAATAAAATATATTATTCTTTCTTGTTTTTAAGAGACGTCAATGTCATAGCTGAACGAAGTATTTACTCACTTCGTTTACATAGGTATGGATTGTAAATCGAATTCTCAACCGGCGACGGGAGAAAAAGTTTTTAAACATTTTTTTAGTGTTTTTGAAAGTGTTTTTCATTAAGAAAAGAAAAATAATTTAAAAACTTGATTACATTTAAATATTAATACATTTTCAAAAAATCTTTAGAGATTGACTTTCTTATTCAATAGCTGCCTTTCAAGATCACCGACAAATAGCAGGAGAGATATCTATTAAACTAATATGAGAATGTTCTCTGGCGCGATAGAAAATATGTATGATTGAGTCAGATACTGCATAAGCAAGCCGTGACAACACCACTAAATTTCATTTATTAACAATATGTAGCTATAGAAAAGCCAGTAGACTGTAAAAGAGACGGTTGTGCGTTCGATTTCCACTCGAGGAAATGAAATATGTACTATTTTCTCGCTTTAGTGGTTGGGTACTCTACTCAACACGCAGTGCCTCGAGAATTTGGCCCTTAACCTGCTATGTGCGGGATACAGCGTGAAGCTCAAAAATCCCTACAGCACAAGCAAGCACCAGTAGACTGACGCCAGTATAATCTACAAAACGGTAATTTCAATATAAAAAAAAAAGGAAAAACAATTTTTATGATTTCCCACTGCCTACGAATTTGCATACAGACGAATCATAGTGAGCCGTGTCATTCAAAATTGAACCTTTGCCTCTGGAAATAAAGTAGATTTTTATACGCAAAACGAGAACAACAGGCTACAACCGCTGCTCCATTATGCATGGTTTTTTTTTGTTATTGAGACATCCTTTGTCTGTATGTTTGTTACTTTTGAGAACGATTCTCAAACGTAAAAAAAATAGATCACAGTAAAGGCGGGTTTGCATGATATTAAAAATGTATCATAATTTTGATACTTTTTAGGTATATTTTTGATATTTTTTAGGTATATACACGCCGTATCCCGTATATAGCAGAGTAGGCCCATTAAGACACTTCCGTTCTCCACTTTTACGCCGAATTCTGGATTATTACGTGTTGAATGGCGGAACTCAACGCAACGCGCTTTGCCTCGTTACCAGAGCTGAAAGGAAACTGAGAATATAAAATAATTCATTTTCTCGAATGGGAATCGAATCCTAAACCGTCGCGTTTACAGACAGAAGCTGTCCTACTACGATGACTTTTTGTTAGATAGTCCGTTATATAATACGAATATTTCCTTTATTAGATCACGCTAGTGTTTCTACGTTCAGACTACACGCTTACCCATTATCTCTTTTAGAAAAACGCATAAAAATATATTTTTACGGTATCACATTAAATTTTTTTAAGATTCCATTACATTTAACTGGTCGTCTTCGTTGTGTCTTCTCTATTTAGCGTAATATTGTCTAATTGGAGAAGTTACATGTGCTCAAGTGGCACGCCTTAAAGTAATTAAATAAACATAACAGATAATAGGCACATATTAGTATACATATTAACCAATTTATCTATTAGTGAAAACCGCATTAAGAAGAGGCCGTCTGACGCTGTGCCGTAAATAGAGAGCAATATTTACACAGAAAACTGTTAAAAAACCGTTTCACGCAAAATGAACAATAAAAATTCAAAACTACTAAAAACCTGAAAAGTTTTTCATTCAGGATCCTATCAGGATTTTTCGACGTAACTCAGTTGAGCTACGTTCGAAACTGTAAATATATAGTTTCTAATGTTGCTTGTTTACGTCCAAACTATTCACACAGAAAAATATAACCACAAATTGATGTTTATTTCGTTGAACGCACTAACCTCAGGAAACAGTAGGGTCCGAATTAAAAAATATTTTTGCCATTTGTGATATCAAACATTAGGCAAAATCTGTCGTAGCACAGCGGCACCGCGATAGAACTAAGACTCCGTATGAGAATCGAACCTACAAGGTTCGATTCCCACAGGAATACATTATTTCCATTTGCACGCCCTGGCACCAAAACAAAACGCGGCATTGGGTACCGGACTTAACGCCGCAATATCTCGAAAATTGAACCGTGCGTGGGGAATAAAGTGTCTGAAGAGTCGATTCTTTCTGCTTGTCCTGTTATATGTGGGAAACAGCATGAAAATAAAAAAAACAAAAAAGTACCGATATGTATCACAAGGACGCTAGCGATACCTTAATATTTCCCAGTCGCTACCTAATCGAGTAACTTTTTTATAGCTTTACGCTGTATCCCACACAGCGGAGTAGGCAGAGGGAGCCTGGGAACCTAGTACTAAGAAACTCCGTTCTCATTAAAACACTTCCGTTCGACATTTTTCACTGAATTACGAAGGCATTTGGGTGTTAAGTGGCGGCAAAAAACGTCGCACTTTGCCTCGACACCAGAACGCAGAAATGAAAACGGTAAATACTTTATTTCATCGAGTGCGAATCGAACTCAGAACCTGTCGCATCTACAGTCACACGCTTGTGCCCCTGCGCCACCACTACTAGCAACACTAATTTTATTTAACATTTTAATTTAAAAAAACATATATTTCCGACTTTATTAAACTGACAACTAAGTGGTGAGCTTATATACCCTCAACCCAAGGGTCCTAGAGCGTTTGTGCGAGTTCAGCCACTTGAGCATTTCCTTTTGACAGAGTCAAAATGCTGGAAAAAAATTGTCCTCAACCATACGTGGTACATACCTACACCGGTGTCGAATCCTGCTAACACATCCGTCAAGTGCCCTTTTTAAAATTATAATTTCGCCTGTCTATAAACGCGATTCGGTTGCGGATTCGACTCTTAGGCGGAGGAATGAATTATTTCCATTTCTTCGCGCTGGTAACAAGACAAAACGCGACTCCGCTACTAAACACGCAATGTCTTTTCTTAAAAATAAGTGTTTAAATTTAGCCCTTAAGAGACTCAAACAAACACTAGAATCAAAATTAAATTAAATCAGCTTCACGCTGTATCCCGCACACAGCAGGGTAGGCAGAGGTAACTTAGTGTTAAGACACTCCGTTCTTTACTTTCCTCTGAATTCTGGAGGCATTGCGTGTTGAGTGTCGGAACTCAACGCCGCGCTTTTTCCTCGACACCAGAGCGAAGAAATGAAAATATAAATATAAATAATATTAATAATAAGAAAATATAAATATAAATAATATAAATATAAATAATATTTTATTTTTTCGAGTTCTATAATATTTTATTTTTTCGAGTGTGATCGAACCCACAACCAGTCGACTTTACAGTCACGCTTTGCGCCACTGCTCCATGACTGGCCTCAAATACTAGAAAAAGTTTATATTCATCAACCGGCTTAAAAAATATATTTTCTTGACTCATGGTTAAAAGCACTCTCGGTTAAGTCACGTTTCAAACAAAAATACTAAACCAAAATCGTTTCAATCGTTTGGGAGCTAAGATATTGCAGACATACAGATATCTACATAACGCCCAAAGCCAGAAGATCCAGGTTCGAATCCAGATATCTCCAGTCTGATTTTTTGAGCGTGCTTGCAAATTTTTCAGGGACAGAGTACCCTCTTCCCTATCATACCTTTAACCTCTTGTTCGAAATAAATCGACATTATTTAATAACAGATATTATTTAAAAGTGATTCCGTGAATGGGAGCCGAACCCACAAAAATCGTTCTTATATCCAATATCTAAAATTATAAATTGTTAAATCCAATATATGTACATATACAGATTGTTTAATATTCTTATTGTACGTGGTTGTTAAAAATAGACACAAAATTTGTCCTTTAAATGTCTTCTCTTTTATCAAAGTTATATAAAACTTTATCATATTTAATCTGTTTCAGAATTAATAAGCTTAAAAAATTTTGTGTACATATCGGGCAATCAGTAAACTGACATTTATAATTAATGAAAGACCATCGCAACGCAGCGCTACAGCGTCTGACTGTAAACGTGACGGCTGTAGGTTCGATTCCCACTAGGAGAATGATTTTTTTTACTCTAGTAAGAAAATAAAGCGCGGCGTTGAGTTCCGCTACATAACGCGCAATATCTCGAAAATTGGGCGGTGCGTGGGGAACGAAGTGGACTAGGTTCAAGCTCTTTATAAACTAGTAAGCTTTAAAAAGTTTGTATATATGATAAATATAACTTTCTTTTTATATTTTTATGTAATAACAAAACCATATTTCTATGACAGTTTTTATATTTTTATTATTAGATCTTTTTTTAACTATCTTACTAGCTATGTATAAAGAAGGGATTTACTATTGAAGACACATTCAATGCAGAAGAGTTCCAGTATTCATGTCCTGACTCCATCATCAGACCAGCTCGACGATACCATATTATTGAATTATCACCTAAGCTACGTATCATCTTAAAATTGGCAGTTATAAAGCCACATGCTTGATAATAAGTGAAATGTTTACAAAAATCAATCTCTAGTTATAAGCCTAGTTTAAGTGGCAGACAAATATACTGTTGATTAGTTGATAATAATGAAAAAGTAAAAAAAAAGTACGGATCACGTGTCTGTAGTGGTTAGTTAAAATTATATTTAAAAAAAGCCACATGCCTTACTAGTCAGTTTAAGCGTGTTAAACAATTTAATTGAAAGAGCACTTTTGAGGAAATAACATATTTTAAATATTCTTAGCCAAACATCTGTAAAACATTTTAATCGAACCCACCACCACTGCAACACAAGCAAAATCACTTACCACTAGCCCAAACGGCCAAATATCATGCTATGTTATTTTTAAAAACGAAAATTTATTAAAACTGTACCACTTGACTTGTCACAAAGATTAATTTTGTATTCATCGAGTGGAAAAATTAAGCTCAACATTTGTACTGAAAAACCTTTTCGCTCAAAATTCGAATGATAAATTAATCTGAAAAAACATATTGCCTTTGAAATAGCTTATAGCAAAATATTGTTAAAATAGAAAAAAGAGAAAGAACAGATATTTGTATAATATAATACTTTAAAAGATTGAAAATTAAAGAAAACATGTATACAGGTAGATTGGTAGATAGATGTACAAGCTGATAAAGGTCATGGAGAGGGTCATTTCCAACTATTCTTCTCCATATATAGTATGTTCTGAAATTTTACTATTTCCGAGATAGTAACCATTAAAAAAATCTAAATACCATATGTACGCACGTAAATGGTCAAAAAAAATTCGTAATTTTCCATAGATTATTGTTACGTTTTAATTTTTTGATGTTTAATTATGTAATGCAAAGCCGTGTGAGAGTTTTATTTTTTTTTATTGGGTGTCAAAGTTAGAAAACGTAAAAAAATGTCACAAGCTGTAATTTTGCAATTACAGCGTCAAGTGTCTTCTCAAAATTTTATATCCAAAAATTTTGATCCACTTATTTAAAAATATCCTCGCTTTGTCCGCTTTCGATTGATACCAAATAATTGTTATACAAAGTATACTTTTTTTAAGATATAACTAATTTACCACCAAATTAATAAAATTCGTTCAAGATTACGTACCGAATATTGAGGCCAGTCGTGGCGCAGCAGCACGAAGTGTGATTGTAAAACCGACTGGTCGTGGGTTCGATCCCCACTCGAGGAGATGAAATATTTACTTAAATTTATATTTCCATTTCTTCGCTCTGGTGTCGAGGTTAAGGGCGGCGTTGAGTTCTGCCACTCAACACGCAATGCCTCCAGAATTCAGCATAAAGTGGAGAACGGAGTCTCTACCCTGCTGTGTGCGGGATACAGCGTGAAGCTGATTTTTTTTTTTTGATTACGTACCGCAAGTATGTGTACATTTAATATTTAAGCCGGCTGTAATATAATAATTTTAGCCGGCTTTTAAAAACTCTGCCGTTATTGCACTCTCCTACGAAACTATATTGATCCTAATTTTATAGAAGTAGTCGGAATTGACCTCCTCTATATCCCGTATCAGTTTGTACATCTATCCATCAATCCCATTGTATGTTGTAAAGAGAATGTCATGGTGCAGTAGCACCGTGTCTGGTTGTAAATGCAACGGTTACGGTTTCGATTTCCTCTATGGAAATGAATTAATTATTTTTATTTTCTCGCTTTGGTAACAAGACAAAGCCTGAAAATGAAAGGCAATGCCTCGAAAATTGAGCGGAAAGTGGAGAACCGGATGTGATAACACTAGACATCTTTCCATGAGGGATATAACGTGAATCTAGAAAAATATGTACCTTATGGCGTACTGGTAGTGGAATTGACTGTAAGCACGTTGTGGGTTTGATAAAGCCCGACGTTGACTCACCACGGTGGGTGGCGGACGCAAACATGTCGAGTGGCGGACTCAACGTCGGGCTCACTGCCTTGAAATGCAACGAAAAGTATATCACAGTATGATTATACTCTGCTATGCCGCTATACGGGATAAATCGGGAACTCTAACAAAATAAATGGCCAACACACAATTTAAGAATGCAGTGATTATATCACCTTTTTCAATTCTTTCCAACATTCCAAAGGCGGAAAACACGAAAACAAAAAAAAATGAAAAATACTAAAATAATTAGGCAAATTACTGTGCATTCCCTAAAGAGATCGCGGCTGCAGCTTTCTTTAAAACTAAATTAAAATGTTAGCTGGCTTAATTCTAGATGCGACGCTTGGTTCAAATAAACTAATTAAATTACAAAAAAAACGGGACTGTAACAAGGAAAATAACTAGTGTAATTACTACAGGCTTGTAAAAACTACACACTACAGGCTTGTTGTTTCGTTCATTATGTAATTTTTTTAGCTTCACGCTGTATCCCGCATATATTTGGGTCAAGTAGATTTCGAGACATTGCGTGCTTAGTGGCGGAACTTAGTCTTACCTACATATTATGGGAGATAATAAGTGAAACTGAAAAAAAAACACATATATTTTGAAATAAGTAAGTGCCACAGGTACAATGGGTTATATCAAAATTATTAATATGATTTAAATATAGCCTATAGACCTTCCTTCGAAAAATAGATTTAGTTCGGAGTAATAGTTCCTGAGATAAGCGCGTTCAACCAAACGAAAAATTCAAATTTATAATATTATAAATAAGACTAACCCGATGATGCGTCTTGCTAAAAACATCAAAATTACTTCAATCAATTCAACACATGAACTTAGTTTGTGAACCAAATATTTGGTGTACGCCAGATTCTTTTATTTGTAATTCAGCTGCCCGAGTCTGGCGTTGCTTTTCACGTTGCTCATCAGTTTTCTTTTTACTTTTAGTCTATTCTCTACTAGTATCCTAGTTTTAATTTTTACCTTCTTTTTGTATAAAACTAGTCGTTGCCCACAAATTTGTTTTCGTAAACTTTACGACTTAAATTGTAAAATTCCGCCTTTTTCCTGTTTCCGTAACAATTTTGGGTAACCCTGTTTTAGTACTTCCGTACATTCCCTGACCAATCTACAAGCAAAAGATCTTTATTTTAAATCTAGCAGTTTAGTGTGTTAGTACTTCCTTTGCAGAAGACAAAGAAATGGAACTAGAGTCATTTATAATAAAATCAATATGCATATAATGTGTATATAGCTGAGCAATAGATCTCGAAATGTAACAATATATTATAGTAAATATTGAAAATTGTATATTAGAAAGGCCATCCGCAGCGGCTCGCTTATACTAGTAAGAAATGACATACGTTGTAAAACCAGATATAGAGAGAGGCTCTCTCCGACGAACGCTTCATTGAATTGTCCTGCATTGAATTCAATAGATATATTATAGTATGCATGTATCGACCTCCCTCAGGTAGGTTTAGAGTATTGGTTACACGCTTTATCCCGCATATAGTAGGGTAGGCAGAGGGAATCTAGTATTAAGACACTCAGTTCTCCACGCACCAATTTTCGAAACATTGCCCGTTGAGTAGCTGAACTCAACGCCACTGGTTCAGGGCGAGGAAATAAAAACAATGAATTCCCCCGAGTGGGAATTGAATCCACAGCCATCGCATTTACAGTCAGACGCTGTGCCTGTGTAAGATAAACAGAAATAAATTAGTAAAAAAGACTCCGATTTCCTCACTTTCACCCTCATTATAAACATAATAATTGAGTTATCTAAAAGAGCGAAAATCAATACTGTACTTGACCTACTCAGAGTGTAAAAAGAGATATCAAAATATTTCCCCAAGTGGAAATTGAACCTATATCCATTGCATGTAGTTTTAAGCACATCTCGAGTATACTACGATACCGCAAATGTCACTAAACGGTTTAGACATTAGAACCATTTATGTCATGCATTTTTCTTAGCGCGTTCATTAGCAACTATCAAGATGGGGAAAATTCCATTTAGGTAAAACTGACAAAGAAAATTTTTGCTTAAATTTGAAATTTTAACAGTACTTAATCCTTGTTACCAATCGAATTTCATGCCAATAATTCAATAAAAGCTCTCAGCATTTAAAAGTGGATGATATTCGTCGATGAAATTTGCATTTTTCATACGATGAATCTAAGTCGAGGTATACGAGTATACTCATGACCCAATTTCGCGTACGATTTGCCATAAATTTTGATTTCGTCTGTTTTATTCTTTAATTTCCTTTCATCTATATAGTAGAAAATTATTTTACATGCCTCGAAAATTGTACGGAAAGCTGAGAATGGAGTAAGTTATCACTAGGTGTGCATCCTGGTATATATGCGAGATACAGAATGAAGATAAAAAAGAACACATATATATCGTGGAAAATGTTTAAACGACAATACAACATTATGGTCTGACGATGGAGCCAGGACCTGAATAGTGGAACTCCTCAGAGATTACTAATAAACCATTCGAGTTTAGGCTCATAACTCCGAGCACACTTCATGATATCTGTAGCACTACTTGTTTTTGTATTGTTTAGTTCACGATAGAAGGTTTTTTGTTATTTTAAACTTTATAATTTTAATTATCAATATAGTAAGCAGAAAGAACCTAATAATAAGAACCTAATAATAATGAGATTTCAACCAACAACCATAACATAGTAAATGATAATATAATATAATGCAATAATTAATAATCTCAAATGAGATAAGTATGGGTGTTAATTAACAAAACGGATGCTGAGAATGACAAGAGTAATCATTAAACAGCCAATACTGTTACAGTTCAACAAGTAATTAGTTCTTACATAGTTTGGATCACGGCTTGTTGGGATAAATCTTACATTGTATGTAAGTACGAGTATACGAGTAGATACCAGGGAATGGAATGGAACCAATGGACGCGTACAATATTCAACGCGTGTCACTTTATTCAAAAATATGTTTTGTCTAACATAGGGCACGTTATATTTATATTGTTAATTTTATGTATTTTTATGCATTATTCAAAAATATATATTATAAACTACCTATACCTAGCTGTGCCAAATTTCATACTTCTTCGTCCGCACAATTTTAATTAACAATATAATTCTTTTTCTTGGCTCTACGCTGTAAACTGCTTATATAAGGCTAAGCAGAGGCGGAATGGAGAACCTAATGGTAATACCCATTAAACACTTCCCCATTTTCGCCGCATTCTGGAGACCTTATGTGTTGAGTGGCGGAACTTTTCGGCGCAAAATATTTAACTTATTCTCATTTTTCCACATATTCCCCTAGTAATAAATCTTAACATTAGTTTTCTCACCCTAGTATTTGGGAGAAAGAACGTAACCTTCACGTTTCTTAAAACACTATACTACTTCCACAACGAATTCAAATCCACGACCTGATATTTCATGAAAATTTGGTCCAATTATACGCACGCTTAACCAATTTTAAGCATTCGTCTGTCTCATTTGCGGCGACACTGGCACAGTGGTGTGCGGTTAATTACAGTTTATTATGAAATATAATCTTGACATGCCCTTGTAATTATTGCGAAGTAGGATTTTTTTTCAGCTTCACGGCATATTCCGCATGTTGGGGGTATGCAAAGGAAACCTGGGAACTTAGTGTTAAGACACTCCGTTCTCATTAAGACATTTCCGTTCCCCATTTTCCACCAAAATCCGAGGCATCTTCCTAGAAAGAGATAAGGAAAATATATATTTTTTAATTGTAGTGGAAATAAAACCGACAGCAGTCGCGTTTACAGTCAAACGCGGTCAGTCGCTGCGTCACGACTGCCTCATACATTTTATAACATTAAATAATAAAGTATCATTCAACACCCAGGATTATAAGCAAATTAAATTGGCAATACCCTGGCAAGATTTGAACCCACGCCTCTTGGATACCGTCCAAAAGCTCAAGCCAATTAAGCAATACGTTCACGTTCATATGGAACTTTTTATACTAGCACCTCTATAGGAAGATTTTTACATAGTTTCTTTACTCAGAGCTATTTTTTTTTAGCTCTCAGTAAAGAAACTATGTATAAACGATGTATAAATATTAATTATAATTTTTAATAAAATTTTTGAGGCCGTCGTGGCAGAAGAGTAAATAACTTATGGGTTCGACCCCACTCAAGGGAATGAATTATTATTTAATAATATTTTCATTTCTTGACTCTGGCACCGAGGCAAAAGCCGGCATTAAGTTCTGCCACTCAACACGTAACGCCTCGAAAAATTTGGCCTAAAGCGGGGAACAGAGTGTCTTGACACTAGGTTCCATCCATCTACCCTGCTGTGTGGAGGAGTTGTAGCTCAGATCATAATTATACCTAATCTCTGCGTCTCAAAAAAATATAATCTATATACTATTTAAGGTAATTAAACCATTTTTGCACATAATCTATCTATTTGAGGTCGTCATACGACTGCAAACGCGATAGTTGTGAATTTGATTCCCTCTAGGTGGAATGAAATATTCAATATTTTCTTTGCTCTGGTAACTAGACCAAGCGCGGTGTTGAGTTCCGCCGCTCAACGCCCACTGCCACGACAATTTGGCTGAAACTGGTAAATAGAAATATATTAATGGGAACGGAAAGTCTTAACACTAGGTTGCCACGGTGCTTCTGCATACCCTGCTATGTGCGGGATACAGCGTGAAATTCTAAAATATCTATACATTAAATATACAACTCTTTCATTGATATAGAGCTCTTTCACAAACACGAAACAGCGGACAGATGAATAGATACGGTAGTTCCTTAGGACAATTTTGGGGAGGGGGGCGCTAAGAGAGGATTTCTTAAAATTTATATGAGAACTTTTATTTTAAATAAAAAAAAATGGGAATCTACATCTAATAGTTTAAATAAACAAAGTTTCAGGCGGTTACTAGATTTACAATAAAATTCAAACAGTAATCGAAGTCGCAACCATCGCATGTGCAATCAGATACTTTCTAGCCAGCACATAATAGTTTTTGATTGTGATTATCATTGCGTCAAGAAAAAAAAGTCCATTAGCCGTCTTTGACACTGTTACTTTTTCATCTCTATCTTTATCTTTAGGCCTTCGTGGCGCAGCGTCACTGCGTCTAGTTATAAACGTGACGGTTATTGGTTCGAATTCCACTCAGATCAGAGAATAACAATACCAGAGCACGGTAATAAATCAATATTCCGCCACTCATTACGCAATGTCCTATAAATTGGGCGTGGAAAACGGAGTCTTCACTCTAGGTTACCTTTGCCTACATTTTTTATTTAACATTTTTTAAATGTTATTTACATATTGAGCAAAGAAAAATATTTAATAGCAACGTATAAAACGTTTATTATACGTAGCGAGAATCGAACCTGCGTCTCTTAAAAGTTCCGTTTTTCCGTTTCTAGTTTTTACTCTACTTTAGTAAATTCCCCGTATAGTATAGTAAGCTGTATAGAAACCAGTGACCTTACATAGAAGATAATCAAAAAGGGATTGACCGAGTTATTCGAGACTGTACTTGAAGGGATTCAGCTGTTACATAGTACGAAACGCTATTTCTATAGTCAAGCGTGGGTATTCGCATAAACCTTGGTGTTATTGGTGTGTCCGTGGATATCATGGTTGTATGTTCAAGTCCGGCTTGGGAGAATGTTTATATATGAACCTAACTACAACACAAACGTATTATTTTAATTTGAACCTGTACTTCCTGAGATTAGCGCGTTCAAACAACCAAACTCTTTAGCTTTTTAATATTACTATGGATATACAACTGTTCCGTACTTGTAAGTTACTCGAGGAGTGTTAGGGAGAACTAAGAGAGCATTTCTCGACAGTTCCACAGAAACGGGAGAGAACAGGAATTTCGAAGCCTTATAGTCCACGCCAACAAAATTGCAAACGACGATTACATTCTTATGAAACGCACAAAAGGTCCCTGTAGTTCACATACTAAAAAATGTGATAAAATACACGACTTCTTCAAAGATTGGGTATAACTTGATCGCCTCGAGGTCATTTCCACCGTCGAAATACTTGTAACACCTTGACTTTAATAAAATAGAACAAAAGAAAAACAAACACTTGTCAAATCGAGTTTTCTTTTTCCTTCAACAAAGGCATTTTTAGATTCTGACGGTTATATTTAAAAAAATGTAATAACTTTTTACCGTGCACTAAAAAGTGCAACTACCCTGCTATAAGCGGTATACAATATGAGGAAAAAAAAAACAACACTCAATTTAGTAAATAAAATAAAATAAATAAATTAGTTTCACGCTGTATCCCGCACACAGCAGGGTAGGCAGAGGGAACCTAGTGTTAAGACACTCCGTTCCCCACTTTCTGCCGAATTCTGGAGGCATTGCGTGTTGAGTGGCAGAACTCAACGCCGCGCTTAACCTCGACACCAGAGCGAAGAAATGGAAATATAAATTTAAGTAAATATTTCATCTCCTCGAGTGGGGATCGAACCCACAACCAGTCGGTTTTGCAGTCACACCTCGTGCCGCTGCGCCACGACCGGCCTCAACTTAGTAGAAAACTCAATTTAGTGTATTGTAAGAAATTAAAAAGCTCTAAAGAATATCGAAGTGGATCAGTGACGGGCGAGCCACAGCTGCACTCCAATTACATAATGACAGGAAGAAAATTTGACTTAAATTAGGAAATTCACCTCTTTAAGTAGGCAGTTTTGAGACTTATTTACAAGATGTGTGCTAGTCGTTATCTGTCATTATGTTTGCATGGACTTTAAGATTTGTTTTCAGCTTTCGCTGTATCCCGCACATAGAGGGAATAGGCAGAGTTATATATGAAGGTTAGGAATACTAAGACTCTCCGTTCGAAATTAGACACTTTCGTTTTTCACTTTCCGCCGAATTCTGGAGGCTTTGTGTGTAAAGTAGCGGAACTTACCGCCGCTCTTTGGCTCGTTGCCAGAACGAGGAAAATGAAAATATTAAATATTTTATTTCCTCATAGTTTGAAACGAATTCACGTGCCACGACTGAAATCTTGTTTTCTTAGTTCAGTTGTCGTACAATCCATCCAATTAACTGTGTTATCCGTCCATCTTTTATCTTGGTTCAGTGTTGTAGAAAAAATCAGTTGATGGTCGTGAATTACAATTTCGTTCTACACCTTCCGCCGAATACTCGAACGCACAACCGCCGTGTTTACAGTCACATCATTGTACCACAGGGCCTCGACGGCCTATAAACAAATGAATAATTTTCTCGCTTTCTGTATAGTAACAAGACAAAGCGCGGCGTTGAGTTTTGCCCCCCATCACGCAACTTATGAGAAATTGGATAGAAAATGGAGAAAAGGATGCAGCGTGAATCTAAGAAACGAAAGAAAATGTCATTCAAGTTAAAGCATAAAAAAGAAAAATCTTACCTTCCATATAATATAATACATAATTAAATAATCGATGCGTCTAATACTGTGTCGCGTACAAAATCCGATTTGTTCAAGATACAGGTACGCACGTCACAGATACGTATAGCAACAAATATACGAGTACTCTTTATTTTTATTTTTTTAGGGTCCCGTACCTCATGAGGAAAAATCGAAACCTTACAAAGGTAACTTTGTTTTCTATCTGTCCGTCTGTCAAGAACGTTTATCTCAAGATCACACAAGAAGAAGTATCAAGCTGAAATTAACATGAAACATTTAGGTCTACAATCCCTTGGGGCACAGAAAATATTAATCTTACAAGTCAACGCAATCAAACCAGCACCATCCTTTTTGTTGCATTTTGTATTCACCGCGTAATTAAAATCTATACGGTTCTTCCCGTGGACCTACATACTTCCAAGATCCCAGGGCCTTCAGACCTACGTCATTTTAGCAAAGCTGAAATTTGAGGACTAATTAGTCTAATATGTAGTTAAGACAGTATGCTTACTCACTAACTTGAAAGTGGGGGCCCTTTCAGAGGCCAAATAAAGGTACATCTCTGTCTGGGAGGATAACTGAGCCTTCAGGTCGGTCTGGGTACTTACAGTCCAAATAAAGTCCGAAAAATGCCGATATTTCATAAGTAGAAAAAAATTATTACAAAATTTTATTTATAGTTAATTTTATACGAAATAAGCGTAAACGGGGGTATACGGTTATTTCAATTTTTCTAATTTCTCAAGTTCTATAAGTTGTAATTCGCATTGTTCTACAGTCAGTAGTACGAAATCCTTGATGGGGAAGTCCGACTCGCACTTGACCAGTTTTCTTTTTTTTTAAATTTTAATACTATGACACCACAGACACTAGGTCCGTATATCGTTATACTATCCTACAAATATTATAAAGTTCGTAAGAATCGATGAATGTTTGTTTGTTGACGCAAAATCTACTGAATGGATTTAGAAGAAACATTCCAGGAACATAGTAAATTATACATCAGAATAACACAGGCTACAACTTATGTAAAGATTTTCAATAATTTGGCTAAGATATAACAATAAGTTTAAGTGCGTGAAGCCGTGGGTGTATCGCTGTTTATTAACACAGTATGAATATTTACCATACCAAAATATTAATTTAATTTTTAATTGACTTCAAAAAGAAGGAGGTTATCAATTCGACTGTATTTTTTTTTTATTTTTGAGGTAACAACCTCAGAACTTTTTACTGGGTGAACCGATTTTGATGATTCTTTTTTTATTTGAAAGCTAGTGCTTCTCGTGTGGTCCCATTTTAATTTGATCCATATCTGATAATAATATCTATGAGAAAATCACGTAAATGTTTTATTTGAATGACTAAGCTTGTTTGTTGTACTTGGCACCGACCTCAAAATTATAAAATATTTTTTGATTATTTTTGTTTAACAAAATCAAAGTACGTTTTACACCATGTAAATTATTTTTTACTTTTTAATACTTTGTTTGAAGGCGGTTTTTTTTTTGTTAAAAATTAATTTTATTACATTATATTTATATTTTTTGACTTCCAACTAGGTTGATATCACCCTAAACGTGTTTTTATTATACTACACTAAACAGTTACTTTATAGAGTTAGTGTTTTACGTTAGTACATTTACAATGTATTGAATATATGAATATGCAAACAAAGCCGTGAACTAGTTAAGAATAAATCAATTTTATATAATCTAAAATAAAGACGTTGAAAAACCGCTCAAAGAAGCTCCCGCGGGATCTATAAGTGGTGAATATTTCATATTACGAATTTTATTTACTTTAGGTTATTTCATAAGTGACACTTAAACGGATCCGTCCTATGGGAGTAATGGAAATAAGAGTTTATTTTTATTTTGAAATATGTACATAAAAATGATTCAGCGTTTTGTTTAAAAAGGTACGGCAAGGTTTTTTTTTATCTTGTAGCAACTTCTATTAGACTGGCGTAAACCTACGAGGAGGCGCAAGGCCCGTTGCTTTTGTTGGTTTTTTATTTTGTGTAATTTTTCCTAAGGCATAATCAAACCCCCAACCGTCAGCTTACAGTCAAACGCATTTCACATATACAATTTTTTTTAGCTTCACCATATATCCCGCTCATAGCAGTATAGGCAGAGGTAACCTGAGAGAGAACCTAGTGTTATGACACTCCGTTCCCATTAAAACAGTTCCGTTCCCCACGTACGTGCGTGTTGAGTGGCGGAACTCACCGCCGCAATGATATACAAAATGATACTGTTAAAGAAAACTAGACAACACAGTACTACGGCTATGATTAGCTAAGTGGAAAAAATAATAAGCTACTGTACGTACACATTGTTATTCCAGATTAAAAATTCTTTTCATGTCGTATTTTTTATGGCATATTTTTTTTATTAAAACTATATTGTGAGACAGAGACATCTTCGAGTGGCTGTCGTGGCACAGCATCTGACTGTAAACACAACGGTTTAGGGATCAAATCCCATACAGAGGACTTTTTTTATTGTTAAGCTTTGATAACAAGAGAAAGCGCGCTAATAAGTTCCACCACTCAACACGCAATGTCTCGAAAACTGCGCAGTGCGTGGGGAACGGAGTGTCTTAACACTAGGTTTCCTCTATATACCCCGCTATTAGCAGGGTACAGCGTGAAGCTATGGAAATATAAAAAAGAATCAATTGTAAAGAATCAATTATATTAAAAAAAACACATTTTTAATAACAAAGTAAAGTCAGTACGTTTCTAAGCGTTTTAGTCTGTTGAATTATTACAAAGCCGCATTGTCCTCTGGGCGACCTACATGGGAATACTAGATTACTAGATTTAACACATTTTCTACGTGATGAATGCCCGTTTGAAATTATATTTTATATTAAAAAAATGTTGCTTTTGTTCGTTTTTTTTATTTGTTTACACGATTGTAGTTGTAGTATCTATCTTACGCTGGGACCATCTCATATACAGTCACTAACTGTGCCACTACTCCATGACGGCCTCCGTTTTTTTTTATCGTCAAAGCAGTGTAAGCAGAGGGAACCTAGAAACCGAGTGTTAAAACACTCCGTTCTCATTAAAACACTTCCATTCTCCTTACCAGACCGCTTTGCGCCGTTACCAGAGCAATGAAAATGAAATATTAAATATTTAAGTTCGCCGAGTGGGAATCGAACCCACACTCCTCCGCCACAGCTGGAGGCCACCTAAAGTACTGACGAATGATATGACAATTAATTAATTTTCATTTCCCGCTCTGATATCCTGGGACCACAATAGCGGGAAGTATCGTTAATTATTATGGTAATGGACGTTTAACGTACGTAGCCACGATTTAACACGATAATTCGTCAACGGCATTTATATTTACCATTTGACGTTACGCGATCGAAAACGGAGTCGAAAACCGAGCGGAACGGAGTGTTTTAACACAAGGTTACTTCTGCATACTCTGCTTTATACGAGGTACAGCGTAAAACTAAGAAAAATATTTATTTTTCTATACGTCAAGATGTATCTTACTGTATGTCTCTCTTGGGATGAGTTAAAACAAAAGAGCAACAAAACCTATTCTTCTTATATATCGAATGCTATAAAATTAACTTTAGAAAACTTCCATCGGCCGTATTTTACGCGTTGGTTGCGGCTTCAATCCCAGGGGTCTCGTATATAGAATATATAAGAGCTGATCTATTCATCTAAAGCGGGGCGATTTATTTTTGACTAACACGCCTATACGAAAATAATAAATGAAAAATATGTGTTAAATGTCGCTTACATAGCAAACGAAAGTAGTTAATTTTCCCGCGCCATAATCAAACTCACAACCGCCGTATCAGACATTGTAACGCCACGACAGCCTCATGAGATACTTTTAAGAGATTAAAATAAAGTAAATACATTTTTTTTATCAGCTTCACGCTGTATCCCGCACACAGCAGGGTAGGCAGAGGGAACCTAATGTTAAGACACTCCGTTCCCCACTTTCTGCCGAATTATGGAGGCATTGCGTGTTGAGTGGCAGAACTCCACGCCGCGCTTTGCCTCGATACCAGAGCAAAGAAATGGAAATATAAATTTAAGTAAATATTTCATCTCCTCCGGTGGGGATCAAACCAACCAATCGATTTCAGTCACACTTTGTGCCCCTGCGCCACGACTGGCCTCTTAGTAAATACATTTTCGCAATATATTTAAAACATAAATAAAAATTTCATACCCTTAAAAATTTTATCCTTCCATCTTCATGCCAGTAGAGGTGGATTGAAGTACCTATTACGGAAAAATATTCATATGTAAAATATTGACGTTTCACAAAACGGTGGGCACCCAAAACAATGTCAGAAATTTGGACAATTAAGTGGGTAACGCAGGAAACGTACCGTAATACATAATAAACGTATACCGCGTGGGTAGACCATGGAGATTTAGTGTCAAGTCACTCCGCTCCCCACGCAACGATTCCCAATTTCACAGACATATTTAGAGGTTGCACACAATATCTTAAATTCGGACGGCAAATGAAGAACGGTGAATGTTTTGACACTAGTTTTTTTTTAGCTTCACCTGTTGTATCCCGGACAATATAGCAGGGTAGACAAAACCCCTACCACAGGGTAGACCTAACCCTAGGTTATTGTTAGGCCCGTTTGTTCCCCACGCAACGACCATTTTTCGACACATTGCATGTTGAGTGGCAGGACTCAATGCCATGCGTTGCCTACTAGTGGTTATAATTTTTTAATATATTCATTCCCCCGAGTTTTGCTATCACCGATGGTTAGAGAAAACTTGACGCATCCAACACACAACGTCTTAGATACAAATGTTAAGTCGGAACACTCTAACACTCCGTTCTCCAGTGTGTTTACGGTACGGTACGGAGTGTTTGACACAAGTTTTTTTAAATTCACGCTATATCCCGCATTTAGAACGGATTGTCCATATCTCAATGACGTTATCAAGAACACGAAAAACTAACTTAAAAGCAGATTAAAGAAACATTTCTTGAAAGTTTAATTGCAAAACTATTGCTAACTTAACTGCTGTTTTTATTCTTTAATGTCTTTTTTATATCTTATTTACCTTACATTATAGTTTAAGACTCGTAATTGCTAGTCTCCTTGCATTAAAAAAATATATGTATTTATCCCTAGCTGGGTAAGGAAAGAGAACGCAGCGCGAAGCGCTACGGCTTCTGCAGGCCCCTTAATGCACGACCTCCGAAGGTCCTTATGCTTTTTACGTGACCTTCCTTCAGTATCATCGATACTGTGATCTCTAAAGTCAACCGAGTTCACTCCCTGCCTCTCTTACCACCCACTCTTTTGTTTCGTTACTCTTTTTAGCCATTCTAAATTGGCGTTCCTAAATAACTTGAGCACGTTCTCCTTCATTCTCACCACAGTGAAAATGAAGGAGAACGGGCTAGTATTTACTGGCGATTGTCACAACAATCGCCAGTAAATACGATTTTGTGTACATCTTCATTGCTGATTCTGTCACCTAAACTTCCCATAACCTACGAAGAGATCGCATCTCTACAACATCCATCTTTCTTTTAATTCTTCTTCTTACACATGTTTCGCTACCATATAACAGCGACAACAGCACCGGCCAAATTTACAGCTATGGTATATTCAATTTTATTTTATAAATTTTTTAGCTTCACGCTGTAACCCGCACATATCAGGGCAAGCAAAGGGAACCTGGGAACCTAGTGTTAAGACACTCTATTTCCCACTTTTCATGTAATTCTGAAGGACTTGCGCGTCGAGTGGCGGAACTCAATGCCGCTCTTTGCCTCGATGCCAAAGAAAAGAAATTAAAATATTAAATATTTCTATACATATTTTATTTATATACATTTCCTAGAATGGGAATCGGACTCACGACCTGTCGCGTTTACAATCGCACGCTTCTGCCCCTGCGCCTAGACTGGCCTCAATATTAGTATTTCAAGAAATAGTTAAATAATAAAATTAAGTAATTTGTTTAATAAATTAATTTATTAGTTATATAAATTAATTAGTTTTAATAAATTAAATAATAAAATTAAGTAATTTGTTTCAACGACACACAAATACAAAAGAATTACAATGGATACAGACCATTATAAAAAGAATATTACAAAAATATAAAAACTTCTTTTGATTCCACCGCTTTGCTGTCACGCTTAAATGAAAAATGCTCGACGTGAAACGAGGCAGACGCAACATAGACATTTACATAAAAAATATATTTTTTACTTTACTAAATAGTGTATAAAAGTTTGTCCTAGCTCTCCAAACTATATACATATTGATGGTTTTTTTTTCTGCTTAACACTTCATTCCTATTCTCTAATTTCAAGACACTCCACTTTTCATATGATTCGTATGAGCGATATCCGACACATTGTGTTTATTTATTCATATATTTTAATCATTGTATCCCCGCACATAGTAGAATAGGCAGAGGGAACCTGGTAACCTAGTGTTAAGACACTGCGTTCCCCACTTTCCGCCTAATTCTAAAGGTATTGCGCTTTACGTCGTTACGAAGAAATTAATATATTAAATATTTAATTTCGTCGAGTGGGAATCGAAGCCACAACCTGTCCCGTTTACAATCGCAAGCTTCTGCCCCTGCGCCCACTTATAGAGTTAGGGACATAATATTATCGCTGACATAGTCATAAACATGGCGTTGAGTTCCGTTACTCAACAAGGAATGTCTTGAAAATTAGACAGGGCATAGACCTTTACGTGTTTTAATCGCCCTCCAATTTAATGAAATCCATTTCTGTAATAATATTTAATATTTCTTTAGATAATTTTGATTTCAAACTATTTTTAGAAGTGGTAGGTGATTTATGATATAATAGAGAAAATAGTGTACAAACAGCTCTTGGTGATGAGGTTAGCGATCTAACAATAGGATACTCAACGCTGTCCCATCATCTGTACTTATTAGACATATGTCATGTCTCTTCTCTTGTGTTCTCCAGCTTCGAGAATCTTTAGGTCTTTTAGGACTTTTAGAACCTGTAGGACTGGCACTAATGTTTTTATTATTAGCTAACTTGGTAATTCTACTGCGTTTATAGTGACTTATTTGAATAAACAATATTTTGATTTCGATTTACGGACATTGGACATTCTTCTAAAACTCACGAAACTCCATACCACAATGGAAAATAAACAAAGTAGACACTCGACTTATGAAACGATTCTCTTTTAACAACAAACAGATTAAACTTTTTTAATTAAACGCTTTGCTCAAAATGTAAGGAAAGTAGGTAGAAATTAATTTGTATCGCAAATATTTAAAAACTCACAATTATTTTAAATAAAATGATATTTTGAAAGGTGTTTGAATGAAAGTGATAATTGTGGGTTCGTCAATTTTGTGTGAATTTAACACGAACCTACTTTGTTGACCTTGATGAAGTAAACCACGTTTGAAACCACGTTTGAAACCACGTCACATTATGTTTGATTTCTAGACAGGGGAATGAATTATTTTTATTTTCTCACTCTGGCACGGCATCGAATTTCGCCACTTATAGAGCGGTGCGTGTGAAACGGAATGTCTTAACACTAAGTCCCTCTGCCTACCCTGATATATGCGGGATACAACGTGAAGCTGATTTTTTTAAAATATTCAATGGCCAATTGTCACATCACCAATACATATTAAAAAAGTATTGCACATTAAAATTTTATATATCTGGCCAGTTTAATCTTTCTTGCAACGCCAACGCCAAGTTCTCATAAGTCTAACTTCAAAGCGTAGCTCAAAGGGGTTTCAAAGTCTATCACACGAGTATATTTGCAATAAGTGTTATCTTGTACAGATTTAGCTCTTTTAAACATTTTATTATGGGTAGAAACTTGAGAGAAGTTTTTGTGGTAAAATTGAGTGGGTATTAGATATACCTACTCAATTCTACCACAAAATCTTTATAAATATTTAAAACCTCTCCGTTATCGAGTGACTGACTTAACTACTAGTCATAGAAAATTGAAAGCCGGATAAGCACAGTGGAAAGCTGAACTGACATTAATTGTTTTAATATAATAAATATGTAAATAAATATTTATAAAAATAATTTCAAAATAGCGGCACACCAAACTTTTTCTTCCTAACCCTTACAGTAAGTGAATTATGAAATAACAACAACGTCAAAGTTACTTTTCTCGGTGTCTATTGAAGATATCTTGATGAAATTAAAACTGATATAAACTAATTATTATTAATTACATTTTATTATATTTTTTACAGAATACGTAAAACTTGTATGGAGATATGCCTGGCAATTAGAGATTAACACGTAAACTTTTTATGATAATTTTGAGTGTTATTATCACTCCTCGGAGCTTAAAACAAACTGTCAAATTAAACTAAGTTTCGGTCGCAATACAAGTTGGAGCTTCGTTCTTGTTAGTGCCGTTTATTAAACATTTACTTTAATAGCTTAACATTTTTCCTGACTGCTAAGTAAGGGTTATGTTTTTCGCGTGTATGTATGTATGTATGCAATATTCTTTATTACCTAATATCTCCCGAACCGTTGAACGGATTTATATAATTGAAGTATCATCAGATTCATCTTTACAGGCCAAGTGTTAAATAAGTGACATTAGAAAAAATTAAATATGGTGGCGATGGGACGCACTTGTACTTAGTGAAAAAAATATTCTTTTTTATCGAATATTACAACATGGGTATCAAATTAAAAAGCTTAATACAATATATACATATCGTGATTAGCATCGATGATGGGCACGTCGGACGAAAGAGTGATGAAAGAATGGTAAAAAAGATTTATGATGGAAAAGTGAGTGGTAAGAGAGGTAGGAGGGACCTCGCTTTACCTTCGAAAACACTGTATCAAAGATACTGGAGGAAGGTCATGTAAAAAGCATGAGGACCCCCCGGAGGGCATATATGAAGAGGTTGATGACAGCGGACGAAGCGAACGAGGTATGTAGAGACCATAGCGTTTGGCGCTCCGTTCTCTTTGACTACTCCCCTAGGGATAAAACTTGAAATTAGGTTAAGTTAAATTATGATCATCATTACCGTAATACTAATTAAAGTAATAATTATTAGAAACAAAAAATCCGACTGCTTAAAACTAAAAAGAAAAAAGATCATTAGCTCAGTGATCATTATTAACAAGTACCAAAACACAACAGTAATAATATCAACAAGTGTCAAATTAGGTGAGAAATGGGTTTAATTCCCATTAGGAGGACAAAATTATTTTAATATTTTTTGTTCCATTTCCCAGCTCTAGTTGAAAAAAACCCTATTTAAGTTTAAGTTTATGCATGGCCTCAAGAATTCGACGGAAAGTGAGGAAGGAGTATCTTAACACTAGTTTCCCTGCCTACTTAAAAGATTTTTTAAAATTTCACGCAAAAAAATCTTATGATATTGTATATTAAATGTAAATTAGTTAACAAAGTTCCATATATAGTGGATTCTTTAGGTTCTTTAATTTTTATGGTTGAACCTGAAAAGAAAATATCGGATTGTTATACGATCCCTTGGACTGTCTTTCCGTCTGTCAAAATCACGTCGAAGTATCAAGCTGTATTTAATATCAAATATCCATATAAACAGCTCATTGGAGCCCGGAAAAAAATACTTTATAAATTATTATAAATAAATAAACGTGTTGAGTGGTGGAACTCAATGACGCGCTTTGCTTCGTTACCAAAGCGAGGTAACATAAATATTTCATTTCGTCGAGTGGGCATTGAACCTACCTACTTCCTGCGCCACGACTGGCTTCAAATAAATGGTATAGCTACCTACCCTATATATCTTTGGTAGTCTACAGGCAATTGCCTATTGACGTTAAGAATGAAACCTAGACGGTCTAAACGTGACCTGTGTGATAAAACTCTATACAAAAGTCCGGATAAGGTGGATGTAAGTTATGTTTATTAATATTTTTTTTATTATATACATATTATTTATTTTACATAGGACCATAAAATTATGCGAATGTTAAATGTAAAATCTATTTACTGAATGACAGACAACGCTTACGCCGAAATTACGTGGTGTAGGACGTTGACATTTGACATTGTACATCCGTAAGGTACGAATAGACTACGACACTATACATTGTACACTCAGTGTAGACAGCGAGTGTCTCTGTTTGAACACGAGTGTATCTAATTACAAAAATTATAGCAACACAAAACAAATATATCAAAGTGTCTAGTGTATTTGCTCTCTTGATTATACTCCAAACGCTGTAGCAAATTAAACTATACGTTCTAATCGCACCACGTCGTTATATAATACAAATAGGTATTACCCGCGGCCTCGCCCCCGTGGTCATATGGAAATAAATAAGAATTATGTATGACACATGGTACATTCTAGGGCAGAGCTACTGGCCTATAACTTCATCGAGACGAAATATATCCTATGCATTTGTTTGGGTGAAATAATCTCAGGAACTTAAAAATCCTTTTATTAATATTTAAATAATATGTTTGACTATTTAATGAGAAGGGCTATGGCATATTACATCAAATTAATCGTTTCTATCTAACCCAATGTATCTGCGATCAGATTTACCTGTCGCACTTAGATTGTGTCAAGTGTCATACACAACGATTACTCATTTCCATTTGACCACGGAAGAGAAGCAATGCGTAAAAGCTAGTTTATAATATAAAACACTCCTATATGCAGAATTTCAATTCACAATCACCCCGTTATATCTACTACGCAACTAAACCACGGGGTCGATCATTTTCATCTTAACTTCGTCAAAACTCTGAACTAACTTTCAACATTAATTAGTCTCTCGCAAGCTTCTTGGTTCTAGCTGAATGATAAAAAAACTTACTTACTACCTTGTAAATAACCTACTTTCGAAAGATATTTAAATAAGTATAATATATTTTGTATAATCGCACTTCTCTTGTTTTTAGGGTTACGTACCCTTAAAAAAATTAATTCCTTATAGAATCACTTTGTGAAGTCTTCCTGACTGACTGAAATTGATAAATAAATGGACAGATAAAATTCTTTATTATATATTATACATAAAGAAAATAAAGCATTTTCAAATGGACAATAATAACAAATAGAACAATAAAAAAATAAGCAAAATATTAAGATTTTACTTATAAAGGCGACGTTATTACTATTATTGATCGCCTACAGGTAACTTTTAGAAATTGGTACGGAACTCTCACACTCCGACTTGCGCTTGACTTAATTTATTTTCTTGAGTAGTCAGAGATTACCTGGTTGTATACAGGGTGGAAACGTCAGCGCTCCTTTTACGGGAACAGCATATAGTGTAAAATATTTTAAACCCATATGTAAAGATAAGAATTAATCAAGATAACTCAACAGTTTAGATGTAGAATTTATTTTTCATTTCACGATGTTTATCCATACCTGTATTTCGTGCGACGCAATTACGCATAGATATCAATAACGTAAACACATACTACTACAAAATACTATTAGCGGTTAAACAGCTTTGCCGCCAATACCTACGACTGGATTTCGGAATGAGGCGTATGCGGCGATTCCCTTTGATAAATTTATACCTGCGTGCGTAGTTGACAAATGGCATTTTATTTTACAACGATAATTTTATTATTTATTTTGTTTAAAAAAAACACTTTCTCAATTTTGGGAAAAAAAATTGTATTAGGCTTTTAAAGAGTAGTTAAAACGGTGGTGGGTGTGCTAAAGTGGTGCTGACAAAACACTCTGTATATATATATAATACATGTCATCAGTCCTGCGTAATTCAGTCAAGCTCTATTTTAACAGAACAAAAAAATATAAATAACTTTAATTAATATACCTACAATATCAGGATAGGCAATAAAAACTAAGTGCTAAGACACTCTATTCTCTATTTTCATTTCTCATTTCTCCGAACGGTACGGAGTGGTACGCCTGTGTCCCTGCGCCACGAGGACCTCACATATATTCATCCTGACATAAATTCCCCCTTAAGCGAAGCCAATCTAACTGGGGCTAAGCGAAAAATCTCGTATCTTTTGTGGCCATTTTATCTCCCCAACTGCTACTTACTCCTTACATAGAGCCTTACGCTAGTTTTGTTTTTATGAAAAAAGGTGTTATACGGGGTTCTTTATTTACTTTTAAAAGGAGATGGGTGACCTTTTTCGTGTATCTATTGATGGGTATAATGTGAAGTGGGTATATGGACCTCAAGAATTAGGCGGAAAGTGGAGAACAAAATTGTCTTAATGAGGAACTGAGTGTCTTAATACTGGGTTTCCAGGTTTCCCCCTGCCTACCCTAGTATGAATGAGATACAATGTGAAGCTTAATAAATTTGCGCAAAATCTGTCGTAGCGCTGCGGCACAGCGTCAGGCTGTAAGCGCGATGGTTGTGGATTCCATCTCCACTCGGAAGAATGATTATATTGAAGTTATTTTCATTCTTCGTTCTAGTACACAAAGCGCGGTGTTGACTTCCGCCATTCAACACGCATTGCCTCGAATTTCCCTCTACCTACCTCTATATGTAGGAAAAAACGTGAAGCTGTTTTTTTAAGTAAATCATGGTTTTGGCCAATTAATCTATGATTTTGGCTAATAACGGTATATTTCTTAGAATTATATTATAGGTTGTTTTTATTGTAAACGTGTTAGCTTATTTTTTATTATGTATTTTTTTATTTCTGGCAATTCAGTTTTTTTTAGATTTTTTATCGCTATTCCGGCACTTAATTTTTTTGCGTTATTTTACGCTGTATCCCGCACACAGCAGAGTACGCAGTAGGAACATGGGAACCTAATGTTAATACAGTCCATTCTCCACTTTTCGCTAAATTCTGAAGGCATTGTATATTGAGTGGTGGAACACAACTCAGCGCTTTACCTCGTTACCAGGGCGAGATAATGAAAATATTCAACATTTCATTCCACCGAGTAGAAATCGAAATCACATCGGCATCGTAGTTATACCTTTTTCTTTCAAAACGTTTTGATTTATTACACTAAAAGCTATATGTATACAATATTTATATAGCGATTATTACAAACGGAACTACACACAATTCTAAATGTGGGTCGTAAATTATGAAGATATGGTAGTACGGGAGGTATTTCGAGGCCGCATTTTATGCTTTACTGTTAAAAGGTTGGTATATTTTATTTGAGTATTTATTTTTTTGTAGATATTGGACTAGTCCAATAAGTCCAACGGAAGGAAGTATCTTTAAGTTGTATGCGTAGGCTATACAGATTATTGATTCTTTTTGTTGTTTTACTCTTCCGTTCTTTGTACTAATATTTTATGTATTAATACCTTTAAGATACAAAACACTTAAAATTATTCATGTAATATAATATATTTACATACATATGTATACATACGCGGCGATGAGTTTTGCCACTCAACACGAAAAATTTCGAAAATTGGTCAGAAAGAGGGGAGCGTCTTATTTATTATTATTATTATTATCACTAGGTTCCCTCTATCTATCGTGCTACATATATACGGGACACAGCGTGAAGCAAAAGAGAAAAGTATAATAGAATTGGGGAACCCATCTCACAAAGTGTCCAAAAAAAGTTTGGCACGAACTTAGCATGCCTGGAGACGGAACAAGTATTTTACGTGCACATAAAAGCGCCTATCATACGACCGTACCCGCCTAACTGCTTAGCCGATCTAAATGAAATTCCAAGAAAATTCTTTTTGGACATCCCTCAATTGGAAATAGATATAGGCCATTTTGGATTTTTGTAGGCTAACACATATCCCGAATTTACCAGGGGGTAGGATGTGAACACCTACTATTAAGAGTGACACTCCTTGCATCGCTTCCCGCTATTTCATATTTTCAAATATTACGTATTGTTTTGCCAGAGCAGGGAAATTTAAATAATTGGCGTGTGTACAATTTGTTGATGACATTGGACGAGGCAAAAGAGGTATGAAGATACAGTATGAAGCTAAAAAAACCGGACAAGCGTGAGTCGGGGTCGCCTACCGAGAGTTTCGTAAAAAAATTTAAGATCTCGGGTTTTCTGAAATTCAGACTTAGCTTAGCTGGAGCCCTTTCATCTGATACTTCACTTTAACTAGCGGCTTTGATAAAAAATTTTGCACTTCTTTTAAGGCTATTATTTTTTAGGATTTAACCACAAATGTATAGTTTTCTGATTTTTTTTCTGAACTAGTACTACCTGTAGATACTAGCTGCTAAATTTGCTATATAATGCCTTTTTTGCTTTATAAACAGCCATATCTTTTTTTTTAAGTAAATGCGATCTAGGAATATGGTTTGAATTTCAACTCAATATCTCCAAGTATTCCTGAGGGCTCTTGACAGACAGAGAGACAGACGGACAACAAAATGATCTTATAAGGATTCCTTTTTACCTGAAAAGGTAAGGAACCCTAAAAATATGTAAGGCAACAAGTGAATTCTTAGCTATTTAAAAATCAAAACCTGAATTTCCTACCTGTTACCAACGAATATTCTTATACTTTAGCCATATAGATAGAAGACAACCTAACAGCCGAGATGTTGCAAAGCAAACGGTAGAAGACCCAGAGGCCGATCACCTAAATGGTCTGACGTCAACGAGACTACTGGACATCACCATTACTAAAGTTTTATGTTAAGATTTCCTATTCGAGGGAGTGAGTCTTCCACTAAGGCTTACCAGACGGATAGGACCTTCAGTTATATCGTCTATGTGGTCCGGTGTGCTTGCATGTGCCCATCTGACAATAATACAATATGGTCATCAAATGAATCTAATGTCTTAACCAATAACTTTAAGACATTTATTGAATACAAAATAGAAATTTAAAGAATATAATTGTAAAAGTTTGTACTAATTTGAAGAATCTAATTGTAAAATGTAGTTTGATGTCCCCTCAGTGATATGATGGAATTTAAATTATTTTCAATTTCCTTCTGTAGTAGACATAACGTGGCGTTAAGTTCCACCACTCAGTAAGCAATGTCTCGAAAATTGAGCGGAAAATGGAGAACGGAGTCTTAACACTAGGCTTCCTCTACCCTTCTATAAACGTTTGTTGTTACTGATTTAATTCATCTATTATAGGTTGTATTTAGTTACACCGCCTGTGAGCTGGTTTTTATAGTATAAGTAATCGTATTAAAGGGCAAAGCGTATAGGTTACGCGCATTTAATAAATAAAGCTAATAAAGATATATATATATATATATATATATATATATATATANTATATATATATATATATATATAGGAACCTTTTTTTTTGGTTTAAAATGTTATGGATATATTTATAGAAAACATATATAAATAAATAAAAATTTGAACGTAACGGCGATCCATTTTTTGTTTTCCAAAAAAATTTTCGTTTTTCCTAATTGTGAAATAACACTTTAAAAAATGTAAAAACCATAGACAGAATATCAATTTTTTTTTGCTTTTCTAACTCAAACAAAAAGACAGAGAAACAAATTCGTTTTCAATTATACTATACGAAAAACAAGAGTATTTATACTACTACTACTAGCTTCATGCTTTATCCGTAGCGGGGTAGTCAGAGAGAACGGAGCGCCAAATACTACGGTACAGTATTTATACTGCATAAAATAATTAATTTAAAAAATGTACATGTATTTTAACTATTAAAAAAACAGGACAACCGCGACTCAGCCTCGCCCACCGAGGGTTCCGTACAAAAATTGGAGTCTCGAGCTTTTTCTGAAATTCAGGCTTAGCTTAGCCAGAGCCCTTTTATCTGATTTCACTTGCTTTGCTTGGCTTTAGTACCAAATTTTGCCCCCTTAAAAGGGGCTATTATTTTTTAGGACTTACCCACAAATGTATTATATAGTTTTCTATTTATTTCCTGAACATAACTACCTGTAGGTGTTACCTGTCAAATTTTATAATTCTAGGTCAACCTATTAATATTGATTTCCCTTATAGTGTCGAAATACGCGTTTCTTGCTATTTAAAGCTATTATTTTTTAGGATTTAACCACTAATGTATAGTTTTCAGATTTTTTCCTAGTACTATCTGTAGAAGCTAGCTGCCAAATGTTATGACATTCTAGGTCAAGCAGAAGTACCCTATGAATTTTAATTCCTTTTGTAGTGTATTTATACGCGTTTTTTGCAATATAAACGGCCATACCTTTTTTCTAAGAAAATATAGAAATATGTTTTTTTTTTCAGGAAATCCTTCCTTTTTTCTTTAAAAAGTACGGAACCCTTAAAACGAATTTGCCATTTATTCCCTTTCTCTAGTAAAAATGCGTGTTATACGCCGTGCCGTTAAGTTCCGTTCGACAACACATCACTTATTTATTTTTCTAATATCTGAGTCCTGAAGTGCAAAATTTTATTGTTTAAGTATTTTATGGAGAAAATTTGGTTAAATCTGAGTCAGACTCGCCCACGAGGAATTTCTGGATTATAGGTTAACAGGAACTACAACATACAAAAGTTTACAAACTTAAGATCGCGGGCGTATGCAATAATTTTTCTTGAAATTAACTACAAATATAAGTTTGTAATTATTTTTCTATAATATGAAAAACCGATAGATGTTAACTTTTCGGATTTTCATCTATATTTATATTATACTTTCTCACTTTGTGCCAAATTTTTTATCTGGGAAGTACACTATAGCTTTTGATTATGCGTCGAAAATTATATTGCATTGACTTAGAAGCTTGTTTTTTTCTGTGGTCACTTAGAAGTGACCGTAGATTTGGATAATTGTTGTTAATTTCAGCTTTATCCCTGACAGGCATTCGACATGCGGACAGACGGGCAAGAAAGTGATCCTATAACGGTTCCGTTTTTTTTCCTTTTAATGAACAGAACCATAAAAATCGACTGATACATAAGAGTATTTATTTAAACTGGCACGATAAAGAAGGATAGAGATTGTGTTTAAATCAACAAGCAATATTTCGAAAAAATTTACGGAAAATGAGAGTGACTTAAGACTGGATTTCCTCTGCATATGTGCGGGATACAGGGTTAAGCCGTCTTTTTAAATTACACAACATTTATTTAACAGTTATTAATATAATATATATAATAACATAATTCAAATTTAATATTATTATAAAATTATTTGCCCCAAATAACAAACGAAGAACGTCGTTTAAGTTAAACAAAGCAGACACTATAAAACAAACACTCACTCCATTTTTTTTCGTCAGGCGAAACTGGAACACAACGACGACTTGTTTAATTATGTCACACTTAATTTAGTTTTCTTTTATATTTTGTCGTGTTTATTTGAAAATAATTATAAAATTGTATTTTGATATTAATTTTGTGTTGTTTTAAGTGTTATATAGGTTAGGTATGGGCGCCAAATTATAATTTGTTTTTAATTTATTTAAATATAATGCAATAAAGAAATATGACATAGTGCCTTGTAAATATTATTATATTAATTAAATTATTTATTATAAATATATATTTTTATAAGATATAATTACATACTTAAAATGTACATACAAATAGCATAGACCATTTTTTTTCAATCAATAAAAAGCTAATATCAACATTTTTAATCTACATAAAAAAAATAAAGCCCGACCATGCGCCAATCAAATGTCACAAATCCAATTATCAACACTAATTATCGAAATCCAATAATAAAAATTAAAAAATTTACTGCTTCATATCATTCGTGTTTTTTCTACTATACGTGACACTGGCAGATTATTTTGCGCCTGTCATCGCAAAATCAAGCCATTAATTAAAAAAAAAAAAAAATAAATAAATAAAAATTAAAACATAACAATGTAAAGCTTAGGCGACATACCATCAATAATTTTCCTTTTAATCTCAACGACATAGAACCTCTAATTCTTTTAACAGATATCTCATAGTCACAATAAAGTAGCAAAACACCATCTACAGTAATGTTTACAAAGTACATTTAACGTATATTTACACATTATTTCACATAAAATTACACTATACACATTATTTTTGTGTGATTAAAGTGTTGTAAAGTCCTGAAACACACACACACCCTGTGAAAGAGAGGCTTCTACTGATTATTTCATCCTAACACATAGCTATCATTATATAAAATAGCATAAATTGTATGCAATTGAGCGAATATGATCCTTAATACTTTGTAGGTAAGTTAATATTTCTATAAGAATAGAGAGGGTGGTATCTACTATCCCCCATCTAAGGGTGAATAGGGTTGTGAAATGAAAATTAAATTTTGACATGAAATTCAAAAAAGAAATTCTTTTTATTTTTGTTTTCAGATAAGTAATAAAAGGAAAGAAGAAAATAAAATATATTATACATACATGACTACAATAATTGCTCTTTAAAGGTAAAACTACTTAATGACGATTCTATACATTCTTTTGTAAACAAAAATAACTTTCATTTAAACTATTTTTCTAATTTATAGCTTTGTTTATTGAGTTTTATACTATGTAAAATTAATGATGTAATTATAAGGGCCCAAAGTGTGACTGAAAACGCGGCAGTTGTGGGTTCGATTCTCATTCGAGAAAATGAAACATTTTATAATTCCATTTTCTTCGCTCTGGTGACGAGGCAAAAACGGCATTGAATTCTGCCACTCAATCTGCAGTGCCTAAAGAACTCGGCGGAAAACGGGCAACGGGGTGTCTTAACATTAGGTTCCCTCTGCCTACCCTGCTATGTGCGAGATACATATATCAGCTTCATGCTGTATCCTGTAGGCAGAGGGAACCTAGTATTAACTAAAGTTAACTCTCTGTTCCCCACTTTCCACCGATTTTTTCGAAGGATTATTTGTTGAGTGATGAAATACAATGCCGAGCTTTTGCCTTGGTGCCAGAGCGAAGAAATAACAATATAATTAAATAATAATTTATTCCCTCGAGTGGAGGTCGCACCTACAATCGTCGCGTTACAGTCACACCCTTGTGCCCCTGCGCCGCGACCATCTCTAAAAAATTAATATTTAATGCCAATTTTTAATTTAATGTATATCACATATTTTATTTATTATTATTCTAATGTTTTCTTTTTAAATTTGTTTGCTTTAAAAATATCACACAACACGGCTGTACATCACTAACTTGCCTTTCTGAGTTGCCAAATAATAAAATTCATATTCAATAAAATGGCATGATTGTTCATAATATCTTAATATAAATACATAAATAATTAGATCAAAAATAAGTATTTTTATTCCCATATTCTAATGAGGGTAGCATTGACCGAATATAAATTAGTAGGTTAAGTTATAATGTTTTGAATAATTCTATATTATAATAACATAATGTCCCCTAAAATATACGGCATTACGTGTTTTAATTTAACTTTTGTCATTTACATAATTACGTTTATTTTGTTTAATAGTGTTTATGTTTTTGTCTGGACTTATACTGGTTGATCTCAGATTTAAACTTTTATACATTTAAATTAAAATGAAATAAAAAGCATAAGTAAATGTTTGAAGAATTCAATTTTAAAAAGTAAAATGTTATTGTATTGTTTATAATGTTTCATACTAAGTATTATATAATATTGATACAATAGTATATTATTTATTATTAGCAAAAAAATTTTAGTACATTTTTTTGCTAATAATAAATAATATACTATTATTTTCATGCTATATATGCGATGATAATTAATGTACAGCTATAATATGTATAATAAACTTGACTTTAGTACCTTTAATTCATGTCATAAAGATTGTAAAAAAATATCATTAAATAATAATTAAAATTTTAAAATCACAAAATATTAAGACTATAGAAATGTTTTATATAATTTTCTAAAGAAAACATTAATATATTTACATTTCGTTAAGATTTTTATCATAATTTTATAATTATCATGCTATTTATGCTTATGCATATTTTGTCAACTGTAATATATAACTTTATTTTGTAGCGTTTTATGACATGAAAAATTGGCGAATAATAGTTATTTACTCAGATTACTGTACCGTAGTAATAAATAAATTGGTTAAGTTTTTTTTTCATCAAATATGGCAACTATGCCTAATGTCACTTGTCATAAGGTTATATGTCATAATAACCTTAAAGAAAAAATATAAATAAAATTAAATTAAATATTATATAAGAATTATTCAGAATATTTAATAAAGAATATTATTTCGTTGATTAATAATATTATATATTTAAAATGAATATAGCACGCAAAGTTTGTTCAATAATACCATATCAAAATGCCCGAAAACATATATACAGAAAATTCAGATTTTCCGCTGCAAATTATGATTCTGCCAGTTCTCAGCCTCAAGTACAAGAAGAGAAATTTGATTTCGAAGATTTAAAAGTGTTAGAGCGCATTGAACGCAGAAAATCTAAAATTCCGCCTTTTATGAAAGATATTTTTGTTTCGGAATTTAACCGTGAACTACTGGCATATCCTGAGATATTAAATAAAGAAGAATCCACCGCTTTAGAAAATAGGATCGCTGCATTACAAAATGTGTTTTTTGATAAGGATAAAACTAAAGAAGATAAAAGGAACATGTTAATAAAAACAGGCATGTATAGTGCACCACTAAATCTGACTAATGGTGGTTTAGCAATGAATTATACAGAAAGTTTACGATATCTAGACGTTATATCGTCAGATCCCACATTAGGTCAAGAGATAAGTGATCATTGGGTTGGTCTTAATGTTTTAAAAGGTGGTTTACATGAAGATATGTACCAAAACTTATTAAGTGATTTGACTTCAGGAGAAAAGACTATTAGTATGTGTATTCAAGAAAGAATAAGTGAGAGATTGTTGCAAGCTGATTTTCGTACAGTTGCTGAAATGGATGGGAAAGGTATAACAATAAATATTAAAACAAAATTACAAAAATTACTTTTGTATACGATACATAAATTTAATATGAAGTATACAATTTATTAAATACAATTTATTAAACAAATATTAAATACTTAAAGCTATCAAATTATTAAAGGTTGTGGCGCAGCGGCACGAGGTGTGACTGCAAAACCGACTGGCTGTGGGTTCGATCCCCACTCGAGGAGATGAAATATTTACTTAAATTTATATTTCCATTTCTTCGCTCTGGTCTTGAGGTTAAGTGCGGTGTTGAGTTCTGCCACTCAACACGCAATGTCTCCAGAATTCGGCAGAAAGTGGGGAACAGAGTGTCTTAACACTAGGTTCCCTCTGCCTACCCTGCTGTGTGCGGGATACAGTGTGAAGCTAATTTAATTTAATTTTTTTATCAAAGTATAATGTTTCTCCATTTTCTGCTTTTGTACTGAAGACTGTTATGTGGTGAAACTTAAGCCAAATAATTCTTTTCTCTAAATGGTAACCCACAACAGCCTCATGATATAATATTATTAGTTAATGATAGTATGACAGTGTGATTCCATTTAAGTGATGGAATACATCTAACATAATTTTAGTATTAAATGATTATTTCTTTCTGCCTATATTATATGTGCCTATATTATATATTATATAGGAAATTAAACTAATAATCCTGTATTGTGTTTTGCTTCATTCTGTAATTTGCACAGCAGGGTAGCTAGAGGAAACCTGGGAACTTAGTATTAAGATACTCTGTACCTATTAAAACACTTCCATTCCCCACTTTCTGCTGAATTCTGAAGGCATAGTATGTTCAGTGGTGAAACTCAATGCCATGCTTTGTCTTAATACCAGAGCGAAGAAATGAAAATATTAAATATTAATTTGCAAATACTTAAGATTTTCTGTATAATATATGTTTTAGGTATATGGCATATAAATGGGGAAAAAGTTTGTACCAACCTAACTGGATACCTTCTAGTGCTATGTCTCATAGAAAACAGTAGGCTTAAATCATTCTTAGTGCATCCAGGAGCTGATGGCATAAATTATACTAAAAATTTTGTCACATTCAGAAAAACACCTGGTAAGTTTGATTATATTTTGCTCTATTTGTTTTTTATGTACCCCTCACATAGCAAAGTAGGCAGAGAGATCCTGGGAACCTAGTATTAAGACACTGCATCCCCATTAAGACACTTCTTGTTACCAGAACAATAATATGATATATATTCCCCCAAGTAGAAATTGAACCCAAATCATAGAGTTGCATGCTTGTGCCCTAGCTCAAATATTTATATCTGTAACTTAACACAAGGTTAGGCCGCCATGACACAGTTGCAGCATCAGACTGTAAACCTGATGATGTGACCCCAGTTGTGGGAATGTTTATTTATACTTTAATTAGTTTTTATTTTCCCACTCTGGTACACGAGGCCCAGCATTCAGTTTGGCCACTAAACACTCAATGTCACATTAATTTTGAGGTGAATGGGGATGGCAGTGTCCTAAAATTAGATTCCGTCTTTCGCACTGTGTAAAGTATAGTCGACAAGTCATAGCCACCTGAAGTTAGGCTTTTTGCACTTTTCCGCATTGTTCACTAATGAAGAAAAAAATGTAAAGTGAGAAAAATACTCAAATCAAATCTGCACAGTTAACTTCAGGGTGGCCATGACTCGTCTACAATACTATATTGTGTTTTGCTGGAAAAATGTTTGTTTTAACCTATATTTATTTTCAGCCACACCTCTCGATGATATTTCGGAACAAGACCTTGCGTCAGCTTTTGGCGTGTCAAGATTGTATACAGCAACGCTTTGCCGCAACAGCTTGTTGAATTCTTTAAATGTATGCTTGAATTACGTTCGTCCAAGGTTCTTTTCCGGTAAGTGTGAGTAATTGAAAAAAAAATAAGATTAGTAACATTTTTATAATTTTAGATTCTAAAATGTATTTTCTAAAACAGTCTCGTCAGTCAGTCAGTCTACAAGTCAGCGTCACGCTTTATCCCGCATATAAAAGGATAGGCGCAGAAAACCTAGTGTACCGTTTCGAGGAATTGCGTGTTGGGTGGCGGTGTTGAATTCCGCGACTGAACACACAATATTTCGAAAATTGTTAGCAAGAAGAACAGGCAGAGGGAAGCCACCCTGCCATGTGCGGGATAAAAAATATTTTTTTCCTTTTTTTTCATAGGTAAACCCCTAGGCGATGTTTCCACAATAAGAGCTAATATAGGCGATACGCTATTAAAGATATACGCGAGCGAAAGCGCAGATTATTTTACAGCTGGTCTCCTAGATGGATATGTGGAACCAGATGCAGAGATGGAGATCGCTATGTGCAGGTTCGATTCTCTATTGATGTTTATTTTGGATAGAAATAGTGATTTTGTCATATTTTTTTTGGAGTTCAAAAATTTATTTTTAATTAACATAGAGAATATCTTTCAACGTTATTTCGTTGTCTGTTTATCTATATTATAGACATACATCTATCGATTTCTTTTTTCTCAAGAACATATATTAAACAAAAATATATATAATATTTATATGAAATACTTAAAATAGCGGGTTTTTAGAGCTATAGATAATAAAATGCAATAATTTCTATATAACTTCAACAGTTCTCTTATTTAATATACGTCATTAAAATAAAAGAGAATCATCTCAATATGTCACTTAGTTTCCGATTAGGTTCAATAGGACAATCATGTATACAATAATGCATTCGTTCTTCAGAAATTTCATAACAAAACACGCATCAGAACAGCTCCTCCAAATCCTGGCCATACCAGGAGTGGAACAGCGGGACGAGTGTCTCCAATTACTCGAGGATATGAGGATGCTGACGCTCCGAGGGGAGTCGGTGGATAGTGTTAATATGTATATAGGTAGGTGAAAACAATCATATTTTATCCCGCATATAGCAGATATAGGGAGATAGACGGAGGGAACCTTATCCGTGGACCTCTCCAATTTGCATGTTGAGTGACGGATCTTAAGGAAAGGGGAAATCAAAATAATTCATTATGTCCACACGGAGTCACAACAAACGCGTTTACAATCAGAGAAGAAAGAAAATATTTCTAGATATGCAGAAAACAGGGTGTACTATTTAATTTATGCTATAAATATACCTGGACACGGCAGTGTCCCCGCCAAGTCCAGTGCAAAGCAAATCTCTGCCGTACCTTCCTCTTCTGGAATAATTTTGGCTTATTTTCGTGCCTCTATTTGAGAA
Organism: Heliconius hermathena; assembly: GCA_013403705.1. Classification (NCBI taxonomy): domain Eukaryota; kingdom Metazoa; phylum Arthropoda; class Insecta; order Lepidoptera; family Nymphalidae; genus Heliconius; species Heliconius hermathena. The sequence goes on along the minus strand of JAAIXJ010000199.1, from coordinate 241,471 downwards.
CCTCTGGATAAATTTAGAGCTTTTAAATTTCAAATATATATAGGTTATATATTTCCGAAGTTATGCGAAAGCAAACTTTCCCTATTTCCACACTGTCTCACTCACTCACTCACTGATCATTAAAATAAAACAAGTAGGTACTTCCCACAGACCTAGAGAGCTAAAATTTCATACAGGTATCGGGTTTTATGCCTAAATAAAGGGAAAATTAACAAATATTGGAACATCTAAGATCTGGAGTACCTGGCGACCCTGATGAAGAACTGTTAGAGCCCAGCCAAACTATTACATATAACTATCAACAAATTGAATTTGAAACTTTATTTAAGCTTGGTGGAACTCTTTTTTTGATGTACTAAAATTTAGTCTGGAATATCTGATGAAGAACCCTAAGGTTTTATGTGACTTGACCGTTGACCTATACCTATATATGTATTTACACTTAAAAAATGTTCAACGATCGGTCACATAAAATCTATATCTAACTAACGAGGCTATTATTGTTATTACTATTATGTAGAAAATAATATTATAAAGAAGTAACGTCAATTTATTATTTTAAACCTCTGACAAAAACAGGGTGATTGTATAAGTATGACGTGTCTCTTTATGTTTGTCTTCGTATGTCTTGTCTGTCTGTATGTGGAATGAAAATGTTTTCTAGTCCGAAAGGTGACTAAGAGTGATCAGTTGTTTGAAGATTATCAGCATTTTTTCTAGTTGTTTGTTTACTTTTTAACGATTTTAATGGCGAATTTCTTTTTATTTTTCTTATTTTTTTCGTATTATAGCACACACCGGTCTCCACCACGCCGGCAAGGCAATAGCAACTGAAGTGAAACAGATGCGCAACCCGTTGTTTAATCCTTCTTTTATTATCAAGAAAATGATTTTGGATAGACATCAGGTAAGAATTGGAAGCGATATCCACACTTTTTAGAAGAAGGCGGAGACAATACAGTGTTAAGGCACTCTGTTTTTGTTCTTCCTTTTTCGGCTTCCGATTGCACTTGTATTAGAATATCGACGTAACTTGACGGAACATAGAGGCGGGTTCGAATCCGCTACGTTCAAATTTTTATCTGATTTCTAAAAAAGCTATATTTTTATCTGATCCTCTAGTATAAGGTTAGTTCGGTAGAAAAGTCACTGGGATCCCTTACTAGTAAAGTAGCCCGTCGTGGCGCAGTGGCACACAACGGGCCATTCCAACTCGTGGGAAATGTTTTTTTATTATTTTGCAGTGTTAAATTCCGCTATACAACACGCAATGTCTCGAAAGTTGTGCGGAAAATAAGGATCAGTGTCAAGGAACTCAAACCGCGCTTATTTATTACATTAAAACAAAAGAAAATAAGTTATATGTGCGAGTATAAAAATTTCTACATAGCTCGATAAGAACGTAGGGCTTGGACAGTAAACAAGAGACGCAGATCCGAGTTCCGGTGCTATTACATTTTAAAATAAACATTTATACTCAATTTTTAACAGGAAAAAGACCAGCCTAAGCTAGACTTATACCTAGCGGAACATTTGCACCCGACATTACAGAAACCAGCGGAATATTTAGAATATTGTGTTGTGAGAATGCGATACACTTGTGAATCACTCATGAGTAGACACGGCGCCGACGCCATACAGGCCTACACGTGAGTGTGTAATACATTATAATTAAGTATTATTGTGTATAAATATATGCATTAATTCATACATACAGTCACCCATTCTCTCTCATCCCCACACTCTTGACCGTACTTCTTGTACGGTGTATACTTCTTGGCCGTGTGATCCCGGCCTAGAATAGGATCATCCTGGTACTGGTGGTGTCGTAAAAGGCGACTAAAGTACGTGTGGTAGAGTCACGTTGCTAGCAATAGGGCAGACTCGACCGGATCATTACCACCCCCGGCATTTAAAACCGGCGTGAAGTAGTGGCTCTATGCCACTGCGTTTCGCATCAGGTAATGCCGGGCTCCGGCGCCCAACCCACCTGCAGCTCCTCTGGTGTTGCACGGGGTCGTGGGCGGCGGTAATCACTTACCATCAGGTGACACGAACGCTCGTTTGCCTTGTCTTTTCCATAAAAAAAAAACACTCCTTCACTGTTATGGTACACCATACAGTAACTCATTCATACTTTCATTCAGTAGCTTACACTACCATACAGCCACTCATTCACTAGTATACCAGACCATTTTGTTTTTTATTTTTCAGGGAATTGTCTCGGTTGGCTGAAGCTGCGACTGAAATATTAGTCATGACCGCTGTATTGGCGCGAGCTTCCAGGTATATTTTTATCTGTTTATTATTGTTTTTTTTTTATATTTTGACATAAATGGCTGAGATCGTGACGCAGGCAAACGCAGGCAAATGCTACAGGTTGTAGGTTCTATTTTCACTTGAGGAAATTAATATTTTTTTTTGTAAATTATATTGCATTAATCTCTTTAACGAAGAACTCGAAATAAATATAACCGTCAGCTTTGTCTTGTTACCAGAGCAAGCAATTGAAAATATTTCACTTCCCTTCATAGGAATCGAACCCCCAACAATCGGGTTTACAGTCAGGCGGATTTTATATCCCTTATTTTTTTTAGATCATACTGCATTGGCCTCCGTAACGGTGAAGTCGAAATGAAACTAGCCGCCTGCTTTGTAGAGAAATCCAAAGAGAAAGTCCAAAAGCTTCTTCTCGAAGTAAACGATGGAGAATATATCAATTTGGATCATTTCAGAATAGAATTCGGCAAGAAAATGCTCGATTCTAAAACCGCTTTGACTGAAAAACCAACTTCTAGAGTTTATTGGTAATAAATTATGTAATAATTGGAGTTCGTTTTTTACTTCTGGCAACGCTCTCTTTTAGTTTTAAACCTTTTAATTTATGAAATAAATGTGTGAGTTGTTAGAATATAATTATCTTGCGATATACGAATATATATAGTATAATGCAAAAAACATTGTTGTCCTTTTAAAAAGGTTTATTTTCTTATAACGAGCGAAGCGTGTAAGATTGGGGAGCGAAGCGAACTTCTTGTATATAAAAACCATTGCACCATATTTTGCAATACACGCGGATAACAAAAATCCAAGTGTGAGTTAAAAAAAAATATTCAGTGAACTAATGTTTCAAATCTGACTTGACAAGTTGGCAAGCAATTACATATATCTACAACACACTCATTTACAATCTATGGTAATATCTTTTTAAATTAAATGTTAAATTATTTTTAAAGATAAGATAATTAAATACAGCTTTTGCAACTTAATTTAAAATATAACAAATCATTTATTTTATTCACTTACGTCCAAAAAGTATGTTTCACACAGGGTAAAAGTATGTTTACAGCGTAATATTGACTATAATTTGTAATGATCAAATTAATAAAAATTATCCCTTTAACTCCGGTCTCCACCACGAAAGAGAAATGAGCAAAGGTAATGCTTAAGCGGAACGGACTCTTTAAATGGAATGGGCTTACATTTCCAACAACAAAAAGTTTTCTATTTATTTCAACTATTCCTGCCCGCGCGGTCCATCCACCCGAATATTTATTGTTGTAAATACAAGTATGCAGTTTACTCTTGCGAGTTCAGAGTAGTCCTTAATGGGCCCGCCCCGCTCGTGATGGAAACCGGGCTCAAGTCTACAATAATGGTTTATATATAAAAAACCTTCGTCAGCTAATGTAAAGTAAAAATATTATTTGAAAAGTATAATATTTGAAAAGTAAAGCAAATTTTGACTATTTAGGACACTAATGTCAATAACCCTAATAAGTTATGTACTTATTATTAATAAAGACTAATAAATTATCTGTGGTCTGTAATCCCTATAATTTGTAGAATTTAGAGCCAGTTTAAATTTAAATGATAAATTTTACAAATAAAGTAATTCAATAAGTTTTTGTGCACTGTACTACTGTCATACACTAATGTATTTTTATTTATTTTTTTAGCTCCACGCTGTCTGTTCTTCCCACACATGGCAGGGTAGGAAGAGGGAACCTGGGCACCCAGTGTTAAGACGCTCCGTTCCCTTTAAGATATTTCCGTTCCCCACTTCCGAATTCCTGAGGCACTACGTGTAGAGTGGCGAAACTCAATGCCGCGCTTTGCCACCAGAACAAGGAAGTGAAAATAATTAATATTTCATTCCCCCGATTGGGAATCGAACCCAAAATCGCCATCTTTACAGTCGCACGCTTGTGCCCCTGCGCAACGACGGCCTACTGAGTGATTCAAAGACATCAGACGAACGAAACTACAGTACTTAGAAAATTGAAAGGTGATGAAGGTAGGTTAGAGAGGGTAGAGGAGACATAGAGAGACTTTGTGGGAATTCCGACGGGAACGGCAAAAATGATATTTTCCATTTTTCTGTCGGTCGTCAATATTATAATTATCTATGGTCTATAATCACTATTTTTAGGATAAACACTAATATATGAAATTCCTTTGTCAGCCGGCTTAAACTGATCTCCGATAGTTACATTTTTAACTATGTTACCACTTTTCTTGTTTCTCTTTTTCAATTTTACAATTCCTTCAAATTTTTTAGGTATTTTCTCTATGAAAGCCTCTTTTTTTTCTAAAGTCGCGTCTATGGCTGTCACTTTATTTTTTTCTTTACGCTTATAGTAGAACACTTCCCAGGCCAAAGTTATCATTGCTAAGCCTAGCCCGAATAACGTGGCTATGAATACACCGCCTGAAAAAGAAACAATATTATTTGCGTAGTTTTTTTATATAATATCAAGTGAAAATGTGTTATGGCGTAGTAGTTACAGCGTCTAACTGTAAACGCAATGATTGCGGATTCTATTCCCACCATGAGCTGGTATTACCCAAGAACAACAAATAAGCCTCAAAAATAAAAATAAAAAAATCACTCAACAATACAAAATGTGAGAGATGCGTGAAGAACGGATTGCCTAACACTAGGTTTCCTCTACAATGTTTGGGTAAAGAAGAATAAAAATATATTATATTGTTTTTTTTAATCTATACTAACCCAAGCTCTCCAAAGTAATGCCTTCTGATTCATCTGCGTCAGGACAAGCTTGCCGGGCTGACTCGTTCCAATATCTACGGAAAAGATAGAAAATTTGCATTCGCCTTTTACGTTATCATGAAATGGATAGTTCAAATAATGACAATTAAAAAAGTGTAATAAATCAATAAGTACAGCAAGTAAGACATAAGGAAACTTTAGTTAAGACACTCCGTTATCCACGCAGTGGCCAATATTCGAGACATTACATGTTCAGTGGATGCACTCGTCATGCTTTATCTTGTTACCATAGCGAAGAAATTAAAATAATTTATTCCATCGACTGGATATCGAATTCGTTTACAGTAAAACCTCGATTCTCATTTTTTTAAATAGAAGATTACTTGGAAGCCATCTGCTCCAAGAACCGTTCCTTCTGGAGATCCAGCAATGTTCTAGACAAGTCCTCCTGTAACCGAGAGCCTTGTTGCACAGCGATAGCGTAGGGCTGCTCTGCGAAGACTTCCCCGACTTCCGTCAAGTTGCAGTTGCGAGTTATTTCGTATCTAATAAAAAATTAGATGTTTTCGAAAAGACATACGATTTTGTATAAAAATAGTATTATAATGTAAACCAACATATTTTATATGCAAATTCGATCTCACAATCATCGCTTTTACTTAACTTGTGTACTCCCAACTACATACAAGCAGTACGGCAGTACTACCTACATATAATTCTAGAGGCCGTCGCGACCGACTAGTCGTGGAAGTGGGTTTGATTCCCACTCGAAGAATGAATTATTTTCTTTCTTCGCTCTGGTAACAGAAACAGAAAAGATAAACAAAAAAAATGAATATTTTATTATAAAACTTACTTGATTTCGGCAGAATCGTGTATAAAAGCAAAATCGGCTTCAGGGTGTTCGTTGACTTGTTGGAAACCAGTTTTGGCATCTGGTACAGGACCTAAGATATTAAAAAAAGTCAAATTAAATCAACCTCACGCTGTATCTCGAAGACATCAGAGTAGGCAAAGGGAACACAGTGTTAATACATCTCGTGCTCCTCTTTCCCCGTCATGAGAGGTTTTTGAGACGTTTTACCAAAGCAAGTAAATACAAATCATTAATTTATTTCATCGAGTGGAAATGGAACCCACAACCATCGCGGTTATAGTCAGATGCTGATGTTATTGGTATAATTTTCTTACCTGAAGCATTAATAGCTAGCAAGATATGCCCATATTGCTCCCGAATCGGATAGTCCCAAACTCTGTACTGAGACTGGTCTGATGTAGCGTTCAGAGTTATTTCTTTCCACACCCTGTACATTAGGAAAATTATTTGTATATTTATAAAATTATTATTAAGCGAACATGACACGTATAAATTGGTTATAGAATTTTTTTTAAAAAAACAACGTCGGGAAAATTTTTTTTATAAAGTTATAAAACATTTTTTTTTTTCGTAATCCTGCCAAGAACATCAGGCACGTGCCATGAAAATGATTTATTGTCGTTATCGTTTTAAATTTGTCTGTCTGATCAGTTGCTCCCTCCTTGTCTATCTGTTTAGTTGTTAACTCGAATATTGTCAGTTATTCGTAGGTTATTGTGACAATTTATTTGAAATTGCAGGAGAAATAGTTTTTGGGCATTTTTTAAGGTAATCAAAGCACACCAATGTGCTTATACAATAATAAATAATCGATACATGTTAACAAATTTATTTTTTTGTACTATTTAACATTTAAAAAATCAACTCAGTCAATTACAAAGAATGAGAATAATATGAACATGTTAAAAATAGTATGCCATTACTGTTACCTGTACAGAGTATCTTCAGCAAACTTCATATTTATAAAATATTGATGAATCGTCGAACTCTCTACCACAGTGTAGTTGATACGAGACTGTCTAGCTAACTGTTCTAATGATGATACAGGTGTCTAAAAGAAATTGTATTCATATATTATAAGAGAGGACTGAGCAGTACTTGTGGTTGCAGTCCTCTAAAAAGGGTCGATCGATTTTTGTGATTTCTTAATATATTTGGTTAAAGTGAAAATTGGTAGTAAAACTTTTGTAAATGGGAAACTATTTTCAGGAGGAAATCCGAGCAGTCCTCTCTTACTGCTCCCCTACACTCCCTATATAAAAAACTAATAAAAATACCTGCATCCTCTCAACAGTCAAAAAAGCAGCCAAGTTAGCAGTAAACGTTGCTAACATTAGTACGACGAATAGCCAATATGCGGCTACTAAAGTTCTCCCAGATAGAGCTTTCGGGGCTTCCCCGCCTCCTTGAGGTGTGAATGAAGTTAGCGCGAACCAAAAACTTTCTTTGAGGGTGAATTCCCTAAAAAAATCAATAATGTGAAAAGAAGCTGTTACAACAGCAAAGTAGTAAAAGTAAATATAAACTAGTGCTCTACTTAGGGCTTTGCCCGCGTTGGCTTTTTAGGTTCACGCTGTAACCTCATATAGCAGGAGTAGACAGAGGAAACTTATTGTCTGGGGTGGCGCAGCTCAAAATCACGCTTCGTCTTGTTACCAGAGAAATAGTAAAGCGACAAAATTATTCTAAAATCTGATTAAGATCCTAATGAAATCAGATTTGTTTAAAATAAATAAAAAACGATTCCAAATATGTATTCTTACCTGCAAGGATAGGGATATGCATCAGGATTGTTCCTCGCAGAATATGGAGAGTATTTCTCCAACAGCCAGATCATGAAACCGGTGAGGAGCAACGCGGCCACTATACTGAGCCACACTTCGGTTCTAAGGACCGTCATGAATTTAAAAAGCGATGTTTTTCTGATGGGCTTCCTGATTACTGTAACAATTTTTGTTTAAAATCAGAGTACTATTTTTTTTTACTTCACGCCCTATCCCACGTATAGCACGAAAGCAAATAGCCAGAGAAAACGCTTTCCACATTCAAGATACCGCATGTTAAATGGCGTCACTGTCTTACCAAATCGGAACTAAGAAAATAATTTATTGCTCCGTTAAGAATCGAATCCACATCCACCACGTTTACATTGAACGGGCTACCACCGAATCACGAAGGAATTCCAATATATAATTTATGATAAATAAATGGTGTGGGTAGTAACAGGTTCTTTATTAACTAAATAATCAATTTATTTTATTAATATCGTATACATACCTATAAGGATACCAGTCTGTTCAAAATATGGAGCAACAAAATCAACTACCTCTTCTCGTTCAGCTGTCATGGTCAATGCTGCTATTGCTATATCTGTTTCCTTTGAAAAAAACAATGAATATATGCCAGGAATTAGAAATATGTTTAAAAAATATATATTATAAGTTGTTGATTTTAATATATTTTTATTTATAAGAGATAAACTTAAAAATTACAAGGCCTTGCTGTTTACTGTATGTGTAAATTCACGTTGACAACACGTCTGCTCTCGCTGGTGACTCTCGTATTAATGACATGGTGGGCACGAAACTGTGTTTCAGGCAAACACAGTTTATACTTATGAATGTGTGTATGAATGAGTGATTGTATGACCTCTTGTATGAAGGATAAATATATTATAAACACAGTACAATTTGTGTCACTAACATATATAATGTTCATAAAACAAAGTTAATTAAGACCTACCCCAGTCATTAAATCTCCAATAATACCATCCCACGAACCATTGGGCAGCCTTCTCCCAAATGAGCCCGTTTTTGGTGTTACTATCTCGTAATCAAAATCCATTACCTAAAAGTAATGATAATAATTAAATCTTAGGACCTTGAATAAGTTTTTTAAAAAAAAATAATTTAAAATATAATGCTTACAATGACATTACTCAAAGTATTGTCCATCATTAGAGACCACTTTCTCCCATCTCTCTGGTAGCAATTGAATCCCCCGTCGGAAAAACGACTCATCTTTCGAGGCAATCCAGGAATCAAGCCATTTTTCGGCTTCTTCAAAAGAATGGAAGCGCTGCTCGCTTAAACCGTGCGCCATCGACCGAAACAAGTGGTAATCGGAGGGGGCTATGTCCGGTGAATACGGCGGGTGGGGTAGAACTTCCCATTGAAGTGTTTCCAGGTAAGTTTTGACTGGTTTTGCCACATGTGGCCGAGCATTATCATGTAATAAAATCACTTTGTCGTGTCTCTGCTCGTATAGTGGCCGCTTTTCTTTCAGAGCGCGACTCAAACGCATCAACTGAAGTCGATAGCGAGCTCCCGTGATAGTTTCATTAGGTTTAAGCAGCTCATAATAAATTACGCCCTGCTGATCCCACCAAATGCAGAGAAGAAGCTTAGAACCATGGATATTTGGTTTTGGCGACGATGTTGATGCGTGACCCGGCATGCCCCACGATTTTTTTCGCTTTGGATTGTCGTAGTGAATCCACTTTTCATCCCCAGTGACGATACGGTGCAGAAAACCTTTTCTCTTTTGCCGTTGAAGCAACAATTCACACATGAGAAAACGTCGTTCTACGTCTCTCGGCTTCAACTCATACGGCACCCAATGCCCTTGCTTTTGGATCATTCCTAACGCTTTTAAACGTTTTGAAACTGTTGACGCATCTACTTGTAACGTTTTCCCGAGCTCTACTAACGTCTGACATGGATCTTCTTCAAGCAATGCCTCCAATTCTGTCTTCAAATTTTGTCGGTGCTCCAGAACGCTCTTTGTCTTCAAGGTCAAAATCATTACTTTTGAAGCGCCTAAACCAGTCTCTGCACGTTGTATTCGACAAAGCATTGTCTCAACGAGAATTCTGTGTGCTTCTGCTGCAGATTTTTTCTGAATAAAGCAGTGCAATAAAATTCCCCGCAAAAACACTTTATTTGGCACAAAAGTACACATTTTCACAAAGGGAAAATAAATATGTAGTTGACACTGTAGTAAACACTATTCTACTATAATTTGAGGTTACATATAGTACTACTTTGGTGATTCGTTACCGTACGAAATTCCATGCACAGAGTGCCGCAACGCCATCTATTAAGGTTCTAATAATAATTCTAATGATAAACCCTACTTGGTGTCAAATACACAATGGTTGTGGGTTCGATTCCTACTCAATGAAATGAATTATCCAATCATCATATCCTTATTCTTTTTTAGCTTCACACTATAAGGAGATCATATAACAGGAGGAGAAAGAACCTTACATTAAGCCACTTCGTTCCCATTTTCCTCTGTAATTCGATCCTTTGCAAGAGAGAACTTAAAATAATTGAAATACCTACAATCATTTCATAATAATAATAATAATAGTCAAAAAAACTTTTCTCACCTCAGCTATTTTATCCATGAGATCGATACAATATCCTTCATATATTGGGTTTCCGTCCTCTGTGAACATTGGTTGACCAGTTTCTGGATCGTACTTTGGTAATGTCCAAGGAACGGCCTAATTTAAAGAGTAAGTAATAACTTGTACTAATAACTGGCTGTAATAACTTAGAGGTACTTAGTAGTAAAATACTGACTAAATCAAATAATAAAATAAGACCATAGTGTACATATATTTAAATTAGTTAAACTATATTTAGAGGTCGTCGTTCGAGGGTTCGATTCCGACTCGGGGAGTGAGTTTGCCTTTCCTCGCTCTGATAACAAGACACAATGTCTCGAAAGTTCACCAGAAAGTAGGGAACAGGGGGAGCTTTTCACTAGGTTCTCTCTGCCAGCCCTTCTACATTCATGAGAAAGCGTGAAGGTGCTACAGGAAGCATTGTTAACACTTTGTCATCTTCTGGCACAGAAAGATCTACTAAAATCAAGTTTTATTAAAATGACTTACCGCAGAAGTGCCAATACGAAAGAAATTTTTCAATGGCTCCAATATAACGCCTGGAAACAACTTATATTCTTCGTCAGCAGACCACGATGCTATCCTTTGCAGGCCACTCTCAGGTTTATAAGTTGACAGAACAAAATGCGATCGATGGAAAATTCCAGACCTTAGGAAAAATCAGTTACTGATAATTTAACGTTAAAAGTAGTAGCGTAGAAGGAACTTGGTGTTAAGATAGACTGGCGGAACTGACAGAAAAATTAAATAGTACTATGGGAACGCCGCGTCTTAATACTACATTTTCTTTGCCTACCTTGTAATATACAGTATACAGCGTTAAGCTAAGAAAAAACATTCCGTCAAAACTTACCTTTCTTCATTCCAATAAAACAAAGTCTCATTACTTAGGCTATCCTCGTCGAATATCTGATATAATTTATCCTTAGTTGCATTCATCTGACCTTGTTGGTTGTCACAGTCTATATTCACTATTTGGTCTGAATCAATTCTCGATAAGGTGTCAGCCATATATTTTATAAGATTGTTAAGAATGTGTTGTTTTTTCTAAAAATTACACATAAAATATATTCAGGCTCTCGTCCTTCAAATTTTGAACGTCGAACAACGTCGCATTGCAGCAGCAGGTTCTGGTTATAAACGCAGTGGTTATATGTTCGATTTCCGCTCGGGGAATAAATTATTGCCTTTTCCTCGCTCTGGTAACAAGGTAAAGCGTTTGAGTTCCTTAGTTTCACGCAATATCTCGAACAATATGCAGAAAGTGGGGAGCGGAGTGTCTTATCATTAGATTCCTCTGCCTCCCCTATATATGGGATATTGGCCACGTTATGTCTTTTTACCCACGTGGGAATCAGAAACAAAACTGGTACGCAGATAGAAGCTGTGGCACTACGCCACGACGGCCTCTGAGAAAAAATTGTATTTTAGAAATAAAATGAATGAACCTGCATATCCGTAGCACAACTGCAATCTTTCATTGCTAATAATTTACAACAATCCGCTTCATCAGATTGCAGAATGATAGTGGGTAGCACAAGTATAGAAGGATCTAGAGCATTGTAATCAGTTATTAAGAGGTTCCATCGATATGGCCGTTTCACTAATTTTTCTTTTACTGCCTGTAAAAGAATTAGAGAAGGAATTATTTTTTTGCCTACATACAAACCGTCATGCTGTGATGCACAGTGTGTACCGGTAGAAGTAATGGTTGTAAATTCGGTCCTCATTTTGGGGAATGATTATATTTAATATTTTTAAAAATTATTATATGTATATACATATATAGAAATCGAAACGAATTGAAAATTAGGCAGTACGTGGGGAGCAGAGTGTCTATGTTATGCGGGATAAAGCGTGAAGCTTAAAAATTACGCTTTAATTATTAAAGTTAACAAAAACAACGTTTTAATAATTCATAAAATATATATTATTGTTGAGAAAAATACATTTCGTTGTTCAGATATTTTATTACAATATGTCAATGTATAAAATAATAACTGAAGATCAATGAGATTGAATACAATATAAATAAGGAACACACAAATATAAAAACTCTTTATATAAACTTGTGCTTCCTTAACATTCCCTCATTTTTGTAGACCAAGCAGCTTACAGGTCTTTAGTAATTTGGGCTTGAACACTGGTTTAGTAAGAAAATCAGCTAACTGGTCTTCTGCAGAAACATGTTCTACGACAAGCTCATCTTCAGCAACACATTGCCTAATATAGAAGTGTTTGAGCTTTATATGTTTGGTTTTTCTATGATACTCATACGAAGGATTATGAGCCAGTTTTATTGCAGATTGGTTATCAATTCTTAAAATTGGGTTTTCGAATTTTTTTCCTAAACTTGTAAATAATCTTTGCAGCCACATTATCTCTCGACATGCTTCACTAGCAGCTATTATTTCTGCTTCTGTAGACGATAAGGCAACTGTTGTCTGTTTAGTACTTCTCCAAGAAATAGCTGATCCACCAAACATGCATATCATACCACTGGTAGAGCATCCACTAAAACTGTCACCTCCAAGATCTGCATCACTATAACAAACCAGTCGTTTCTCGTTCTTTTTAAATTCTAAACCGTTTCCAATGGTTCCTTTTAAATAACGAAATATTCTTTTAACTTGTACAATATTTCTTGCACTAGGTTTGTCAAGATTTCTAGAGACAACACCGACTGCATAAGCAATATCAGGTCTTGTTCCAACCATTAAATATGATAAAGCTCCTACTGCTTGTCTATAAGGAAAAATTTTATAAGTCTCATCTTTTTCTATCTCGTCTTCTGAAACATCCTTGATTGCTGGTGTCCCAACTTCCTTACAGTTAGTCATTCCAAATCTGTCTAAAATCTTTTTTGTGTAAGCAGTTTGATGTACCTTAATAGTTCCATTGTTACTATGATTTATTTCTAATCCAAGAAAATAGGATGGTTGCTTTGTTGTTATTTTAAATCGACTTCCGAGTTCTTCTTCAATAAATTTTTTTGCTACAAAATCATCTGAAGAAGCTATCAAGCCATCATCAACGTACAACGCTAACACCATTTTTACATTATAACGCTGAAGTACATATAAACAGGGATCGGCGTCACTCTGTAAAAATCCAGTTTCAATTAGAAAATTATGAATACATTCATTCCAACATTTAGGCGCTTGCTTCAGTCCATAGAGACTCTTTTTTAATCTACAGACGTTACTTGTTCCATCATTATACCCCTCTGGTTGTCGCATGTAAATTTCTTCCTTAACAATACCATACAAGAAAGCTGTTGAAACATCAAATTGTCTGAGCGATAAACCTTCATTAGCTGCTATACTTAATAGTATTCTAATTGTAGATAGTTTAGCTACTGGACTAAATGTTTTGTTATAATCTATACCTTCTTTCTGTGAATAGCCAATTGCAACTAATCTTGCTTTATACTTATCTATGGAACCATCCGGATTTCTTTTTATTTTATATATCCATTTACAGCGAAGTGCTTTTCTGTTCTTTGGTAGTGATGTAATGTCCCAAGTGTCATTTTCTCTTAAAGAATTTATTTCACTATCCATAGCCTTTATCCACATGTCTCTATCAGTGCTTTGAATTGCTTCTCGATATGAAGATGGTTCGGTATCAGCTATAGCTTCATTAATGAACTGATCAAAACTAAATCTCTTTGGAGGTTTAATTTGACTCCGATCACGAAGCACACGCCTGTTTAAGTCAGGTGTGTTTTGCTCATGTCTCACTTCATCATTACTATTATCTGTCTCATCCTCTGAATCAATAGACTGATAATCATTGTCACTGTGAGCTTCGATTTGTGAATCTGGAGGAATAGTGGCAGTAGTTGTTGGTAACTCGTATGATTTCTTTATTGTGCCTGGGATTTCAAAATTAGGCTCNAAATTTGTACTTCTTTTTAAATTTATTTTTCCTGTTCTGTACCATTAAGGCGTTCATGTTATTTTCACCAGATTCTGATAAAGCTCTTTCGTATGCACACAGCTGAGTAGTCAGATTTTCAATAGTACGATCTTGTTTTGAAATAAGTAACCAGCTCGATTTAAAATTGAAAAATTGTTCTGGAAGAGAATCTAAAATTTTGCAAATCAGTAATATATCTGGCAGTTCGCTGTCCACTAAATTCTTTTTTAAATCATGCCATATATTCTTTATAAATGACAAATGTGACCCTATATCATGTGCGGGATCTTTTTTGTATTTAAAGAATTGCATACATATTTCATATGATCGATCTTCTGACGCTCTCTCATAAAGATGGTTCAATTCATCCCACATCTCTTTTGCTGTCATAAAACGCATTACTTTCGTGAGTATATCGTCTGACATGTTGGTAGTCAAAAGCAGCATTGCAGTGCTATCAGTTTTTAAATAATTTTGCAAATCATTTTTATATTTGCTTAAATTAGCCTCTGTTTGCTCACCTGGAAGAGTTGGCTTTTGTAGTTTTCCTTCCACTGCGTCTAAAGTGCCTGGATTACTCTGAAGCAACAACCTTATTTTAAACTTCCAAGTTGCCCAATTAGATCCATCGAAAAGTCCTATTTCAAGTTTTGCTGATGCCATCGTAACTCTTTTAGTCTTTTCTTCTTCTTTTATAGGTCTTTATTATTGTTTACTTTCAACCACGCTCTGCTATCATATTAAAGTTAAAACAACGTTTTAATAATTCATAAAATATATATTATTGTTGAGAAAAATACATTTCGTTGTTCAGATATTTTATTACAATATGTCAATGTATAAAATAATAACTGAAGATCAATGAGATTGAATACAATATAAATAAGGAACACACAAATATAAAAACTCTTTATATAAACTTGTGCTTCCTTAACATTAATGATTAAAATTCGCGGAAAAGGATCCTGCCAAGTTAAGATATTGTACATAACACCTGTTATTATAATGACTATCTAATCTCAAGACATACTCAGCCTACACAGCTATATGCGGGTTAAAACGTGAATTTAGAAAAAAAACCGGAGTGTGAGCCAGACTCGCCTTTTTCGCCTCGCATTTTCTGTGCTTCAAGAAACTCTCATCTCCACGCAGTCTCAAGATAAATGCTCTTAATATCTATAAATAATCTTGACAGACGGGCAGACAGATAACAAAGTGATCCTATAAGGGTTCCGTTTTTACCTTTTGAGGTACGGAACCCTAAAAACGTACCCGCTTATAAGTAGAAGTAACAAAGTTATTATCGCCGACTATAATATAAAAACTGGGTTCCGGTCGCATACTCTTTAACGCCTTAGCCGAGTCTCTAGTTAGGCCGGCGTGAACCCAAATGCGGATGTGGGAACGGCCGAGAAGCTCATACAATGCTTGGTCTACATCTGGAAAAAAATGGAAAATACTGGAAATTATAACGAAGCGCAGCAAACACACAAGCAAAACACCTAACCACCATCACCTTTACATATTATTTTAATGTCCACTCTAATCAAGTGTAGTAAACAGTCTTTAATTTTTGTCTATATTTTCTTTGAATGTTTCTCTATCTAGAATGTTCGATTTTTAACGGCCGAATATTTATTGACCTTGCTGCTTTTAATAGTACCTACGTGACGGTAGTGCTTTCGATTCACGATCGGGGAAATTAATTATTTTCAAATTAAATCGCTCTGGTAACATGACAAAGCGCGTCATTGAGTTACGCCACTGAACAGGCAATGTTTTGAAAATGAAGCAGAAAGTGGGGAACGGAGTGTGTTAACAGTAGCTTATCCTACGATATGCGGGATACAGCGTGAAGCTATAAAAAAATATAATACTGATACAAAATATATTCTACAAAAATAAAATTACCAACCACTTGCGCTCTCCAATATAATTGCTGCATCTGTTGCATTTCTGGACTCCAAATATTCATCAAAGCCGCGAACCATTTGTTGTGACCCTAGTAAAGAACGGACTACCACCAGCCCGGTAGACGAAGATAACTCCTCAATCTTTTCCCATGGTGACCAGGATAGGTCAATTATAGAAGAAACGCCTTTGGATAAAGAAGCGCATACTGCCAAACAAATTATATCATATAAAACACCGTTTCTTGCCATTACTCTTATGATTTCGACTCGGGAAGGAAAAGGCCAAATTATATCATTATGCGCCGCGTAGTTGCGGCTGTGCGTTGACTGTTAGTCGGTCAGCATTTAGTAACGAAGAGTTCTTTTTAGCTTAACGCTGTATCCTTCACATAGCAGAGTTGGCAAAGAGAAATTAGTGTAGATATTCCGTTTCCATTAAGACACTTCTATTCCCCACTTTTAGCTTATTTTGGGGGCATTGCCGCGTTTTGCCTTGTTATCAGAGCAAAGACAAAAATTTTTAAATGTTTCATTTCATCGAGTGAGAATGGAACCCACAACCGTCGCGTTTACAGGCGCACGCTTGTAAATGTTTGTAATATCAAATATCTGCTCTCACCCGCGCGTCCATGCTGTTAGTTTAGACTAACGCTACGTTGAACACCTAGCTATATATTATAAGATAAATGTTATTCCCTAAGAGAGAGGCAGACTTGGGCGTAGGAAGAGGGGGGAGGGGGGGGAGTCGATTGGTCCTTGCCCACGACGTGCCCGTGCCAAGTACTGGTTGGTAATAAAAATTAGTTGCGAGATTAGAAGCCCTAGCTGTATTAGATATATGTGCCTAAGTATCTTCGTATGCGCTTGGGCAGTATAACAATGTGATTTTATTCAGCTTTACGCAACTACTCTATCCACTTTGCTATAGAGGAGCACTGGGAGAGGATTTCTCGAAACTCCTATGAGAATCGATTTTTTTTCAATTTTATGTGTTTAGGTCCACGCAAAAAATTTAGGCATTTTTAAACATTTTTAGTGTTATTCCACACTTAGGAAAGAAAAATACTTATTTAGAAACATATAAAAATTTGAACGCAGCGGGACTGGAACCCGCGCCTCCTGGAAACCGACCAGGCGCTCTGACCACTAAGCCATGCGTTCTCGCCAAGCTAGGTCGAAATTTTTATACGCTTGTTACAACTTATTTATGTTGTTAGCATCTCCCTACAGAGATCTCCAACGCCCTGCGAAAATTTCCACTTGCATATTTTAGTTATAAATAATCTTCTCACATTTGCTAGAACTTTCTTCGTCGTTCTCTCTATCTAGCTGTATGATATCTTCGCTAATAAGTAAACCTGGCGAATTTTGTTCAGTTTCTTTTATTGCTCGACTTATTTCTTGCAGTAGCTCGATTTCATGATTTTCTGTTATAAAAACTACAAATAAATGAAAGTAATTAGTAGATATATTTTAATAGATGTTTTATAATTATTTAAATTAAATTAACTGAAATATTTATTTTAAATTTATATTTAAATAAATATTTTATAATAGTTAATTTAATCGAACAGACCCTCTGACTATCCTGCCGTGTGCGGGATACAGCGTGAAGCTGATTTATTTTTATTTCTATTTTATATATTTTTATTGATACTATTGATTGTTGTTGTTAGGCATTTTTCAGTTTGCACAGACACAATATTCGCATGTAATAAATTATGGTTCCCAATGCTGCAATCTTAAAGTAGATAGGAAAAGCGAAAGTCTTAAAAATATAAATGTGGTTGGGGTCCGAGTTCGTATCCGCGTTTGAATTAACATAATCATGCGTAAAATATATATTATTTTCGATATACATATTATTTTCATAATAGTACTTGAGGCCTTCTAATTAAAAACAATATCTTACCGAATCTCAAACTAAGTTCCGAAACCACACAGCCGAAATTTATTGACAAAAAGAGAAACAAAAGCTGCAAATCCATTTTATTAATTCTTGCACCACCTACAGCTGTTACAATCCCGCACTTTATTTATTAGGATCGCCGAAATATATTCTTGCAACAAAAACGGAATTAGCAACGTTAACAATAAATAAAATAAAACTCTTAATTTTTCTAGCATTATTTTAATTCGGATTAGGCTGAGCGCATTGTAACTTGCGTCGTTTTCGAAAATGGCGGGAAATAAGTTAGATGTCAGATTATTATTTTGAAAACAAAAATCTATATCTCTATTTAAAATGTCTGTTTTTTTTACTTTCAAGTTAATGTCTGTAATTTTGATTCATAACCGCGTAATAAGTCGCGTGGTATTGACAATGACAAATCAAGAGCGCTCCATTTGTGAATTATTGAAATTATGAAGGGTGAGTCGTGGTTAAACAAAGCCTCTTTACCATTATTAGATTTAACAAGTTGACATGCAAGTACAGTTGGTAAGAAATTAACTACTATATAAACTAATATAAAATATTTTTTTATTTCATATAAAAAAATAAACCTATTCTACTAATATTAGTAGAATAGGTTTATTTTTTTATATGAAATAAAAAAATATTTTTGATTATAAAACAATATTATTTTCTTTGATACTAAAAATATGCTTCATACAAAGAAAAAGAAATTGTGGACACGGTTAGCTGAAATTTAACCATGAAATATTATGAACTTTCTTATTTCTTTCAAATTATAATATGATTGGCTTAAGAGTGTACACCTGCTAAATGCATTTTTTAGTTTCTCACTATATATATTTTTAAGCCATATGAAAGTTTAAAAAAATACAAAATTGACCTTTATTTCATATACTTAAGTACTACTTAATAGTCATTTGTACTCTGCAAATCAAATTTCGAACTTGTAAAAACTTTCTGGTAATTCATATACCTGCTCATAGTTTGTTTTAAAGACTTTTATTATCTCCTGAAAATTAGCTAAGGTAATATGTACACTTTTATGTCACCCTGTTAAGATTTTGTTACGTAAAAAACTATCAAGATCAATGTGATATATGACCACAAAAGATCCTGAAAGTGTGTCGGCAAAAGTTAAGTGTTGTGGGCCCACTACGGTGGGTGATGGATCTGCCTTTGCTGTTTCCATTTTCCGCCCGAAATCGAGACAGACACATATATCCTCAAGCTCTATTCCACACCCAGGAGGGAGAAACGCTTTTTTAGAAAACATATTATATAAAAATTTAAGACCACGTCTCATGGATATCAAGATTATTATTCCTAATTATTTTCGTCATAAGCGTACATTATATTAAATATTAATATAAGAAAACCCACGTAACATTCGTGATTTTGTACTTGGAAGACTAAACGTGAGAAATGGCGCGCGGCTCCTGAATAATAGATTACAGGTAAGTAATAGTATCGCGTGCTAGGTTTAAAACCTAGCACGCGATTTGTTTACATCCTATATAGGTAAACTATTATATTTGCATTTTTTTTTCGCTTCACGGTGGATATTGCTGGTAGGCAAAGGAAGCCTAGTGTTAAGACACTCCTTTCCCTACTCACTGCCCAATTTAGGCATTGTGTATTGAGGCATTTTGTATTGAGTGGCGGAATACCACTCCTTGTCACGTCCTGTCTTATCTTGTTACCAGAGCGAGGAAATGAAATAATTAAAAATACTAATTTAGAAAACGTATAAAAATTTGAACGTAGCGGGACTCGAACCCCCGCGTCCTACAAACCAACCAGGCCAGTCACGCAAGAGCACAAGCGTGCGACTGTAAGCCCTAAAATTTGTGGGTTCGATTTCCATACGAAGAAATGTGTTCAATATTTTTATTTATCTCTAATAGCGAGCCGCCACTTAACGTAAAGCGTGAAGCTAAAAAAACATTTCATAGCGTTAACAGTCAAACGCCATTCCACTCTTAAAACTAAGGTATAATAGGGTAAATTCAAATAAAACCACTTATATAATATATGATAACTATTTAGTAAGTGTATAAACATTACATCAATGACAAAATAAAAAATTTACCTAACACAAATAAAAAATAAAAATATTATAACCTTAAAACATACAACCTCACGCTACACGTAATTTAAATTAATAAAAAAAACCAGATTGAAATATTATTATTTTTTTTTATACTTTAAAAAATTTCGCTCTCAACTCGCACTGACGAAATCTATTTACCGTTTTTTTTTGTTTCTTTCTTTTACACTAAAATCACTTATTACTAATCTTTTACTCTGCGTTTACATTTTGGTTCTGTTTAGTTAAGTAATTTGTCTACTTATTAAAAATGCGGCAATAAAAAAGGTTATTTTTTAATTTTATTTACATGACCATGCTAAATACTCGAGATTCTATATAGAAAAAAAAAGTTTTTTTTAATATGCAACTAAAAAGACCCAAATGCACGCAGAGTCTTGGACAGGGCAAAGCCCCCTTAGAACTACCTCTCGCTAGGAAATAATTCTAATTTTTACAAATTTCCATACACCCCGAAAAAATACCTATACTATAATATAATGTTACCAGATAGAAAAAGAATCTATTACAACTATTCTCCGTGGTATAAAATTTTATTCTCTTATATTTTTTATTGGCGGTGGTCAAACATTTTACCGGCTATAATTTTGCAGATTTCCACCATTTTATTTTGTTACGTTTACTTTATCTATTACAGATTCATTATTCCAAAAAATAACACTGAATTGTCAAAACAGAGATTTTAATCTGCAAAACCACAGCAGCTATATAATAAAAGTTTTAAACAAAAAGAAAAATGTACTGGAATCGCATTTTTTTTACAAATTTTCTACAAAATTTTCGGCCACCGCGCCAATAATGCGTCTAAGATTTGTTTACCGCTCGACAAATATTAAAAATTTCTTTATTAACATGAATAAATGCTAATTCAGATGATCGAGGAATTCGTTTTTAGTAAAAAAACAAAATTCTATCACACATCCGAACTTAAACGCGAGAAATACCGCTTTGTGTTATGAAAAATATTAAATTTATAAAAAAATATATACAAAATCTTAGGTAAAATGGTAAAAAAGCCTCGTAGCGTATCTGATAAGTGCCTATTAACTAACTGGTAAGATATCTATAACTTTCCTATTCATATGAAACAAAAAACTATATTACACATCTGTATCAGACTGTATTGTCATTATATGTATAAACCATAAAAAACTAAATAAAATATTATATATTTCAAAATATATGAGAATTACTTTTTTTATTTAAATTATAATTATTTATTTAAAAAAAAATTAGTCTGTTACTTGTTTTAATTTTTTTTACCATTGCACCTTAGATTTAAAAAGAAAGTTATAAAAAAAACACTTGTCAACACAAATCGGTACCAACACTCGACGCACCGAAATCTTGTGAATTTGAACTTAAAATAAAAAATACACATCTAGGAACATTAGAGCTTAAATCAAAATGTATGCTAAATAATTTATTTAAAATAAAATTATAATAATAAAAAAACTTGGAAGATGTAATTAATACAATACCGCTAAAATATCATTTACATTTAATATATAAGGTGTAATATTTTTTAAATTAAAAGAAAAACCATTAAAGAAAATAGAAATAAAAACTGTCAGAAGTTATTTAAAAAAAATGAATCACTTTTTTTAAAAAATATCACACACTTCATACTATGTATTTCTAAACTTTAATAGACAAACTTTTTTCTTGTAAAAAAAAAATAATTATCTGTCATTTTGCCTATTATAGCTCAATAAGATGTCTAACGCACGAATATCAACAAAATTCGGTGCGTACCTTAAAACAAATAAAATACAGCATGTTTTAACTGCAATATGCTATTTAAAATATAAATTATTAATTTTAAATTAAATAAAATAATCCAATCCTGATATAATTACATAATACTTTCGTTTAAATAGAAGAAAAAATACACATCATTTTTTTTTATTTTAAATAATAATAATTATCTGTGGTCCAAAATATTACAGTTAAAACACTTAGAAAAAAAATAATAATATAGATTAAAAAAAATATAGTATATCCATAAAAGGTCTATGTATAGATACATAATATAATATAATTTATTCGACAACTATATGTGAATATTCCATGGGCATAATTAAAAAGGGTTATTTCATCACTAAGTGCTGACATACTGTGACGTTCATTTTTCAAAAAAAAAAGTAAAACGCGCCATAAATTCTGACAAAATTTTGAAACATTTTTTTCACAATTAAATTTAATTGATCAATTGATAAAGTTTTTTTTTATAAATGTAATATGTGTATATTTCTTTCCTTTTTTCTTTTTTAAAATTAGATATAATTGATCAATTTATAAACTTTTTTTTTAAATGTAATAAATGTATGTTTTTTCTTTTTTGAAAAATGACCACGACAAAAGAGAATTCGGTGCTAGAAATAATTAATAAATAATCGTATTGAAAGCAGAGGAAGAGTTTTTTTATCCATTCAGATCGTTCTATCGCCAATTTGCCTTAATTTGTTTAAATATTCCTTTTAAGTAGATTGGTTCAGATGTTTTTTAAAATAAGTAGGTTTTATTTTTCATTTAATTCAAATAAATTAAATTGAACACTTTATTCATTATAATAAATTCCAGTATGTATATTTATATGAAAAAAAAAAATTATCATTTTTATTATTTTTAAGCTCGTTTTTTTTCATTTTGATATAAAGAACGTGGGACATGGAACCCCCACGTCATTTAAATATGATTTTTTTAATGTGAATAAGTCTTGAGATACTCCTTCTCTTCATCTCCAAAAACGTGGAATATTTTTATTTCAATTCAAATTATCTTTGTAATGCTTCAGACATTTAAAGCTATGATAATTCCTTTTAAGAAAACGTGTGTGTTTTGACGAAACTAACTACATACTTTATTTGACGATGACTGTTTAGAGCCAATAAATGTTCTGTTAGAATTAACAGTATTTCGACTGCGCAAAACATGGCAACTCTAAAAAAAACCCAAGCCATATTGAAAAAAACAGCAAATTGGCGCCTAGAGGTACAATACTACTATCAAATATTTACTGCATAAAATAGTCCGGATGATCTGGATCTTTCTCGAACCGTTTCGCCTCTTCCTGCATGCTCTCTTTAATTTTCAAAATGGCTGCGGACTCAGTTTGATCGTTTTGGTCGCCGCCTGGTCCCCCAAAACCTTTGGGCGATAAATCAAACTTTTGTACACATTACCTATTTGCTCTGTGGTCGGTTGGTGCTTGTTTTATTATCTGTGCGCTTGTGCTATAATCTGTCAATGACAGAGTATATATAAAAAAGGAATATGGTAACGAAAGACTTTATTGGTGCTATAGTAATGTATAATATGGTTGACAAGTCGTGGCTGCTCTGAACTCTGTGTTACTCTTTCTAAGCTATGGCGCATTGTATGCTAAAGAAGTAAATAATCAAAAATAAGAAAAAAAAACCAAAGTTAAATCTAGCTGAATGGTTGTGCAGCCATCTGCAGAGACTTTAGGCCACGACACATCGACCGCACTATAACAACGTAAATGTCTGCTGTAATATGCTATAACTTTCTAGCATGAAAATAAAAATTCAAAAAAGGTGTCCCATCGCATTTGACTTTTGTTCATTTTTTGTTGAAACGATGTCAATAATGTTAAAATTTTAATTTACCTTAAATTCTTTCGTTACTATATTTCTTTTTTTGTACTTTTTTGAAATTTTTAAACTGTGCGTCTTTATTAATATTATTTTTCGTGTGAATATTTTTGTTTACATCACTGGTTACAGCACTAGTAAATTTATTTTTATTATTTAAATTGTGTATAAATTACCTATTATAAATCAATTTTAATCTTTTACTTCACATGTGATATAACAGTGATAAAGAGATATTATTGTCTTTTCATCTGTCATTTCAAAAGCTTTGAATGTCAATTATTTTCTTTACTTTTTTAAAATTGTGAATCAAGTTCTGTTAAGCATATCTTTTAAATTTTATCTTTTTCAAAAAATTTAAACATATTTTTCTATCTTTTTTAGCTATATTGTAAACTTCTATGTTATTAAACGCATTAAATTTTAATTTTTATTAATTATCTCTTTGTCATTATGTATATTCTTTAATGAAAAAATTGATTACAAAATTCTGAAATGACAGTGAATGGTATGCGAAACTGAACCAATGGTTTTAAAAACATATATTCTGTAAGGTTGCCATATAATTTAAGAAAGAATGGTGAATAATAATAACTATTTTTCTATATAAGAGAATTAAAGAGATATTTTATAATTTGTTAAAGTAAGTTTAGAGTTGTATTATTATAAAGTCACTTTTATGTATTCTTTCACTTTCATGTATTTTTACTTTACTGTTTTTTTTATTATAAAAAATATTTTAAAAACAAATAGATTTATATTAAATTAAAAAAATATATTTTTTACCAAAATTACACATTGGTTCAGTTTCGCATAAAAAAGTGTAATTTTGTTTTTTTAGTGCATTATATTTTTTTTATTTACTTTCCTTTCTTTTAATCTGTCATATGTTTTGAAATATAGGGAAAACAGTATTAACGGAATGATCACAGTAAAACAAAAGAAGTAACTTATATTGTTTATTTACAACTTCTTTCAGATATTTAATTTTAAAAAATCAACTTATTTACATCAAGATCATTAGATATTACCAAAAAAAAGAAACAATCACATATTTTTGTCGTTGAACTTCATTTTCCATAGATATATGTAGGTATTTATTAATAATACTCACTTAAGTTGTAATCGCCCATGCCGGAGCCCGAGTCTTCTCTTGGCGTGCCCGGGCCTCCGCCCCCAACGCCACCCGGCGATGATTTCATGCCGTCCACACCTCCTAATCCTGTAGATTTTGGCAAAATTAGTAAATATTCATTATTTAATATGCGATTTATTGTGATTTTTTGAAATTTTACTATAGGAACTTTTTATATATGCTTTTATAAATGCTATAGAAAAAATATAATATATAATTTGTAAAAAGTTTTAGTAAAAAGTTTTAGTTAGTTGAGTTATTAATAAAAAACTGATATTTTTTTATTTTTCATTTTTTTTTACAATAAATCCCATTTATAATTTTAAAAACTTAAATTACGCTTTAAAACTAACAATATAAAACTAACAATATAAGTTATTGAAATTAGTTATTATTAATAGGAATTACATTAATTTTTTTATAATTTTCTGTTATTCTAATTCAAATCACGTAATCATACAGACTATATCAGAGATAATTTAAAAAATCACTTTTTTTCGTATTGTAATAACACTATCATATTAAAGAAAATATCCAAACATAGAAAAGTAAAGTTTCAGTCTATCAGTGTTATTTACGTAGTTATTTGTCCAGATCAAATTAATAAAAAATCATTTTAATATAGCAATCATAATTATGAAAAGAAAATGTCAGTATTCATTTTTATTACATTATTGTTTTCATCTGAATCATTCATAATTGAAAATAGTTGAAATTTTTTTACTGACAAAAATATAAAAATAATAGAATTTTGATAATAATCCATTTGAAAATAAATGAATACATTATGAAATCTATTCTTTTTTTTGGTGCCTTGTTGTAAACAATTTTTTTTTGTGTATGACAAGTGACAGAAAAAAGGCTATGACACAAAGCTTAAAATGAAGCAAATATATATTTTAGTGCAATATTTCGAGCATTTATTTTTTTTTTAAGTATTCTAAATGTTGTTTAAAATAAAAAAAAAATATTTGTATATTGGTATAGTTAAAAAAACAAAGCTACGGGTAGGTTGTGAGTTTGATTCCCACTCAGGGAATGAAATATATTCATTTTCTTGGTCTGGTGACGAGGCAAAGTGCGGCATTGCGTTCTGCCACTCATCAAGATTGCACGCAATGCCTCAAGATTTCTACAGAACGACGGTGACGCAAAAAAATCACATACTAAATCTCAATTTTTTAAATAAACAATTATTTAAAAGAGGTTTAAATTGAATTCGTTAAAACATCTTCTTAAGCTAACATACAAACAAAAACTTTAATATATATACAGCAATATGACGTGGATGCCCTGAAGTTAAGATTTCTGAAGTGTTGCGCACTTAAGAAGAAAATAATCAGGACTAAGAAAAATCCTAAATAACTTTTTTAATTAAAAAAATTGCTCACCAGAATTCGACGAGTCCTGTGGACTGGGCATAATAGGCGTGGGAGGCCCAGGGGGCCCATTGGAACCCGGAGGTGCTCCATACGCGCCGGGGGAACCCCCACTATAGTTGAGAGGCGCGGAGGCCGGGGCACCCCCACTACCACCCGCCCACGCCCCGCGAGGCCCCATACCCATTGGGGGCATACCTGAAGGGAAAATTTATATGATAAATTAATTTTTTTTACAAAAAAAAACTGACTTCCACTTGACTCCATAATCGGAACCTGACCAAACTTAAGTGTATTCTTTCCAATACAACCAAGAATCATCGAAAACGGTTGGCGTGATATTGAGTTATTTGTCGCGTACATACCTAATGTAAATTTAAATCTTGTGATTTTCTCATGGACCATGCAAGCATCAGCTTTTAAATGAAAAGAATCACCAAAATCACTTATTCGAAAGTTCTGAGGTAACAACAAACAAAGAAAAAAAAACAGTCGATTTGATAACGTCCTCCTTACGGAAGTAGGTTAAAAATAAATAAAAAACATAACAATACCCACAATTCATTTTCAGAACATTAACATTTTTTTGAATTTGATAGATGATTAGATATTTTTTTTAAATTACAAAAAAAAATTTATAAGTAATAGTATTTTTTTTTACCTTTGGACATTTTTTGTTTGCTACCATGCAAACGGAAAAATAAAGACATTTCACTTTGTTACAATTTTTGTTACTCTTTAAGATTACTCAATAGTAATAATAGTGGTTTTTGGTTGTATAACTAGTTGTTATACAATCAAAAAACACCATTTTTTTATATAGCAGTGGAAATCTTGCAAAGATACTCTTTCCTAATTTCTTCTTCTATATATATTGAAAAAAAATATATATTTTGGGTTAATTAGTGTGTTTTTCATGCCAATATCGAAAATACATTGAACAAGCATCTTATGTATTAAAATTCGATATCCCCAACAAAAATCTATAAAAATACATCATTTGTAGTGTTTACAAATAACATTTATTCACACTCTCAATAGTATCTTCCCAACATTAAAATAATATAAATTTTGTATGACATTAAAAAATTACCTGGTGCTTGAGGCGGCGGGCCCCTCATGCCGGCCGCGTAGGCCCCCGGACTCATGGGGCCCATGCCCGGGCGAGGAGGCGTCATGCGAGGACCCCCCAACATGCCCGCGCCCCCGCCACCACCGCGCTCTAGTGAATTGCCCATCATGCCTTGTCCTGGTTAGAATGGAAAAAGTATTTATTTTAGTGTTTTATGAATAGTGATTCACCCACTTAAAGTTACTATTTTATATAAAAAAAAACTTTCCATAAATTGTAGCCTATTTGTAACTTTCACATTTATAATATTATAATAATTTAAGAAGTTTTGTATACATTTTTTTTTTAGTTTTTAGGTGAAATTTTTATATAACATAATATAATGTGAATGATTGCATAATTCAACTTTTAATAATCAAATGTTAGCAAGCTTACATATTTTTAATTTATTTTTTTAATAAATTAAGTCTCCTGGTCTAATGGGGCCTATGCTAGGCCAATAGTGTCATATAGGTGAAAAATATTTTTTTTTGTATTGTTTTTGTGGTAAAGTTGTCATATTATATTATATTCTGAAAGTATTTGGTATAAAGTTCTTGCATTACAGTGGCCATCCCACTCTGGGAGAGTGAAATATTTTTATATATTATATTTAATAATATTAATTTCTTCACTCTGATAACACAATAAAATGCAAAGCACAACATTGAGTTCCGCCACTCAACATGCAATGCCTCCAAAATTCGACAAAAAGTCGGGAACATAAGCTTCTTAACATAAGATTCTCAGGTTCCCTCTGCCTACCCTACTATACATGTGAAATTTGTAAAAATTTCTCTAGAGATGCTAGCAACAAAAAATAAGTTGTAACATGCAAATAAGGATTTTAATATATTTAATTGGCCCTAGTCATTAATATTGGTCGGACAGTAAAGTAAAACAAGGGATGTGGGTTCAAGTCTCGAGTCTCACTACATAGAAATATATATATATTACAAATATTTTTTTCATCTTTTGTAGTATGTATAAAGTTATGCCCTAAAACCCTTTTTTATCATAATTATCACTTATACTATAAAAATAACTGATAAAATATATATATTGCGGTTAGATACATCAATTTGTCAAAACATTAACAAATATTATAGTTGACAATTTACCAATTAGACTTTAAAATTTATGTCACTCATAAATTTTTTAATTATCATAAAATAAGAATACTTAAAAAAATACTATTTTATAAATAAGTATTTTTTTTACAATAACAATAACTAATATTATAAAGTGAGGTAATTTGTTTGGTTAAACTCTATCTTTAGATAATCTAAGGAACTACAAGTTAGAAAATATATATTTTGTCCATGATGTACTGTATTTATTGAGGAAACTAAAAATTAAACCCAGTGATCCTAGTCAGAGCTACCTTTTGCCAGAGAATTTGTCATGTGTGTCGTGTGTGTGAAAATAAGTAGTTGTAGTGAATAAAGCTACATGTAAAGCTAGTTATGGAATAATAAATTAAAAAAAAAAAAAACAAAAATCATACCTGGTGGCCCATTAAAATCGTTGCCCATGCCCATCCTTACTGCTGATCTTGGCCCACCTGAGTACCAAGGCCCTATAAACGGCTGGCCAGTGCCCATCAACTGTGGTTGAGGTCCATGAGGTGAAGGTTGTGACCCTGGGTGCGGAGCTGGTGGGGACGGCCGGAGTGAAGAGTTGGGAAAGAAACCTGGGGGTATACCGCCTCCGCCCATACCTGGAATTAAGGTTTGAAGATTATTAGTTATGGTAAGTAGTATTATATGGTACTATTATAATTATAAATATAGTATAAAATTGTTTGACAATATAAAATAAAAAAAAAATTAGCTTTACACTGTTAAGCAAAGCCACATTGAGTGGTACAACACTGACACAACTGCCACATTTATACACAGTTCTGTTACACCATGAAGGACTCTTTTTTTTAATAAAATTATTTAAAAAAGAAAACATTCATTCCATTAAATATTATCTGTATTTCATATATATTGCTTTCAAAGACTATCAGTAAGAAATCAATGGTGTTAATGCTAGCACTTTCACTTAATTGGAATAAATATTTATATTTCAATTTGATGGCTAGCCTTGTAAAAAACACATTAAATAAACAAGAATTTACATAATTATATTGTTGTAAAAAACTTTATGCCAAAACAAAATTGAAATAAGTTTTAAGAGATTGTACCTGATAAACGATTTAGACTACACAGAAACACAGTTAGGCCTCATTCTTACATACACTACAATATTTACACAAAAAGATAAGAACCAATGCCCTAGAAAGTTAGCTTGCATATTAGAAATAGCAATTTTTATGTTGTTTTAAATATAGAAAATCAGTCGTACCATCGTTTGGAGGCGCCGGGCCGGCGTTGTGGCCGATCCCATTGACACCGTACCCAGAATTAACGAAACCATAATCATGAAACGCTTTAGCCTCTGACGAGTGTTCGCATGTGTCGCGTCTCTCAGGTGCGGCGCAATACAGGTCCCAGAAAACACACCACCACGAATGCAAGAACCCGGGCGGTTCGCCGAGTGTTATGTTCTTCTCCCATCTAATCTCCGAAAGGAAAGTCTGCGCTGCTTTCTGAGCACCGACATGTAGTAAGTATTCGTAGACATATAGTGCCAACTTCTCGCGGGCCTGGGCGTCCGATGGTACCGCTGAGCCTTTGCCCTTGGCATACATATCGACTGGAAGCCGACGTTTATGTTAAAATTGTTTATTATTTACATTAACGCTTTATATCAATAAATTCAACTTCACAAAATGTCATTGATCGATGGCGACATTTGGCGTCTGTGGCATAGAGTTTAGATTGTTCTCTATTGCATGTAGAGCGCTTCGTTTGAATTGTCACTTTCGTGTGCTTATGGTGGGAGTAGATTATAAAATCGCTATTTCACCACAGAAAATAAATTTTCTTTCTTTACTCATTAATAGCAAGAAAATCATTGCAGCTTCGATTTAATTTGAAATATTTTTATAAATTAAAATTCTATTATCGATATTAATACTTTATACCATAATAATAAAGAAATTCTTTCGTAAATAATGTAAAACATACGTAAAACGTTTGGACTACACAAATATTTGTTTAATTTTTCAAAAAGATAAATGATCTATATAATCAATCAATAATAACCATTATTACATTTATATATTAAATATTACATTTATAAACGAAATAAATATTAATAAAATCAATCCTCACCCACATTTAAAAATACTAATAACTATCGTTAAACACAATACCTATCAATTATATATGCATATAATAACTAAAACAATTTTCAAATAAAAAAATATGAAAAGCAATTATAAACAAAAACTATAAATTTTTATATTATATAAATAAATAACTTTACCATTTATTTGCCATTAAAAAATAAAATAAACAACAAAAAACAAAAATACACTATGCCATAGAAAACGTATAATCTAGACATATTGTATTGTCTATTTCTCTTTCCTTTCCTTGCGACCGTGTCACCGCGTGGTTCGCAAACGTTAACCATATATACGGTTACGCATCAAAATATAATAAAATGGCTATAAGACCGGTATACAGGCCGCAAATCGTCAAAAAGAGGACGAAAAGATTCATCAGACACCAATCTGATAGATATGACAAACTTAAACGCAACTGGCGTAAACCGAGAGGTATGTAACAATAATTACTTTTGAATACAAATATTTTTTAGTTATCTAAGTGAAGTATTATTAGAATTTTATTAAAGTTACATCGTTAATTTTTAAGACTCTTGGTTTTCTTTATTAATAACAAAACATTAAACTCGTTTCGTTTTATAGGTTATAATGTCAGTGTGATTTCTGGTGTGGTCAAACATGTCTAAATAATCGTTAAAGTAAAAGATAAATATGGTATATTAATTACACTTCTATCAATAGCCTATTAAATATGTTTAGTTTTCCTCTTATTACAAAAAAAAACAAAACATTTTTTAAATGAAAATATAAGACATTTATGAGAAATAAAGATTTGAATATGATTAAAGTTTAATACTTTTTATAATATTTGCAAGGGCACTCTGTGTTACACATGTTTCAATATGTTAATCACAATTTGTTACCTTGCTATATAATTTTTCCTATACCCTATTCTGAATAACTAAATCTAGTTATTTAGTCATAATAGAAAATACATTCAAAAAGAACCTTAATTATTGTTGTTGAGCCTTTTTTTTGTCTTTAGTGAACAATCTCTTTTTAACATATCACTTGTAGGCTATAAAAATGAGTAATATAACAGTTGTTACTTTCATTGGAAGACAATAAATATTAATGTATATTTTAAATATAAAAATTGCTTTCTTTTTAAATCTGGCACATAGCAGGGTAGGCAGAGGGAACATACTGTTAGACACTTGATTCCCATTAAGACACTTAAGCTTCCTTGGTGAGTGCTAGGTCTAAACACTTTGCCTGGTTTACCAGAAGCAAGGTAAGAATCAAACTCACAACCTATCGCATTTACATTTGCTTTATTTTTGCCTCTGCACCACAACTGGTATTGTGACTTGTCATGTGAAAACTATGCCATGAGTATATCATTAAAGAAGAACTTTACGGCTATTTATAGTAATATTCTATATTGTATATTTATTATACAGTAAATTAATATTATAATATAAAGAAACATAAATTTTAATTTAGTAGGATTCATACCCATACCTCATGGATCAAATGTTTGTTGTCAGTTAAGCTGTTCTTCTTATCAAGTATCAACTTGATAAGAAGAATAGTTGTAAGAAGCAAATAAGAATTTAGATATCAATCCAAATTCTTATTTGCTTCTTACAACTTATTTTTGTTGTTAGCATGTCTGTAAGTAGATATTGAGTTCAGTTAAAATTTTTAAATATTTCCTCAATATTTTGTTCTTGGTGTGGAATAATGTTTCTAAAAATTTTATATTATACAATATATACTTGCTACCTTGAGAATGGTGGTCTTAAACTAAATGTGTTGATCACCAATTGTGTTGACATGGTCTGCGGGAGTCCAGGCTCAACCACTATCCATATAGGTTCAGAAACAGCCGTGAAATCTGAAAAGTTCAGGTACCTTCAGGTGCATGAACCTGGAGTCATCAATCACAATATACATAGCACTGACTGGGCCAAACTGGAGTAATCATGGTGTGGTCTGCGATTGCATGAAATAAATATCCTTGTTATTTACAAAGACTTAGTAGTCATTATTTCCTTTTTGCTTAATAATACAGATAATTGAACAACTTGCATAATTTTTATTCTAGGTATTGACAACAGAGTGCGCAGGCGTTTCAAGGGCCAGTACTTGATGCCCAGCATTGGTTATGGATCAAATAAGAAGACCCGTCACATGCTGCCCAATGGCTTCCGTAAGGTGAGACAAATTGACAGGATTTTTGGCAAAACACAATATAGTGTTAAATCATTACCCACTTTTGCAATGTGGAATTCAACACTTTTCTTGATCTTACCAGAGGGAGAAAATAACAATAATTTAAAATTATTCCTCTGAGTTAGTATAGAAACTTTAATTTTTAATTGAAGTTAGCATCGTTTACAGTCAGAAGTTGTCTTGGTGCAACAATGGCTACTAACTTATTGTTCAGTAACGATTAGTCTTCGTTTGCAACTTTATTTCGATGGACTATTCGACGAGATATATATAAGAAAAAAAAACTATTTTCCGCCATTCATACAGGATTTTCGAGAAATCCTCTGTTAGTCAAGTTTCTTCATGCAGTTATTCCAAGAAATGATTTGCAAAGGCACTCTGTGGTAACATCTTTATATGTTATTTACAATTTGTTACTTTGCTATAGTAAATCTGCCTTCCTATTCCTAGTTGTGGAGTTATCACGACTAGATCATATTGGCAGAAACAATTTATGTTGATACTATAATACTTGTGGGTTCAAATTCACTCTGAGGAATGACTATTCTCAATTTCTTTTCATTTTTCTGTTCTGGTAAGGTAAGAGCGGAATTCTGTATATTAAAAATGGATTCTACTAAGTGATATATTAAGACAGGAATCTATGACAATAGATAAATGTGATGCAAAAAAGAGAAAAAGAACCTTACATTTTTACCCTAGATTCTCTCTGCTTCCTCATGCATAAACCTTAAGGATAATAAAGAGGAAAATATTTTTTTTAATATTTTTTAGTAATAGTAAAAAATATTGAAATAACCTCTTCATTGCATTTTCTGATTGTAATGTAATATTCTTAGCCTAGCCTTCTTAGATAAATGGACTGTCCAACACAGAAAGACCTTCAGTTTGGACTAGCAGTTACTGAGATTAGAGTGCACAAACAAACTAAGTCTTCCACTTCATAATATTAATATGAAATGATAGTTTAACTAATTTAAGCACTACTTTTCCATCTTCCAGGTCCTTGTCCATAATGTAAAAGAACTGGAGATCCTCATGATGCAGAACAGGAAGTACTGCGCGGAGATCGCCCACGGAGTGTCATCTAAGAAACGCAAGAGCATCGTAGAGAGGGCGCAGCAGCTCAGCATCAGGGTGACCAACGCCGCTGCTCGTCTCCGCAGCCAGGAGAATGAATAAATATAAGAATAAATTTATAAAAATTATTTTTGTTTTATTTTTAACTTGTTTATGTCAATATACGGTTTCACATTTCTTCCACCTGGCAATTAATTATCTAGCATTTTGAGAATCGCTTCCTCAGAGACACCAAATACCAGAGCCTCATAACTAGCCAGGAGTGTTATGATAGAGTATAATAGCGAGCGACTATCCTGCTGAGTGGGGCTAAATGCCTAAAACCATCGCTTGTACAGTCGGTACTCTATTCTCAAATGCGTCACGACGGCCTCTTGAGGAGACCAGCGTATAATTCATTCGTGAAAAATTACGTCGGCCTCTAATCTGAACCTGCTCACAGCCTGTTGTTAGTTCTCAGACAAAAAATGGATTTAGCAGGTTTACTCTTAGGTCTACTACACATAAATATGTCAGTTGTGTATTAAGTGTTCAATAGGCACCTAATAGAGAATTAATCATTTTCTCACATCGTGAAAAGAAAAAGCGCGGCGTTGAGTTTCGCCACTCAATACGTTTTGAGAATTGGGCGCAAGGAATGGAACGGAATATCTTTATACAAGGATCCCTGTTCTAACCTGCTGTATGCGGGCTACAGCGTGAAGCAAAAAAATACTTCTCATCATAATTAGGTAAGTCTGGCGGTAGATTTGTTGATTCGACTATACAAAAGTGCAGCGTTTCAAGACGACATTTGAAATATTTAAATCACTTTCATTCCCTGTTTGACTCCACACGAAATTGTTCTAAAGCGGAAAGTAATAAAAAGGGCATCGTAACGAGACGGCGCCGACGGACGTAACAATGGAAAAGTTCTCGAGTGGCCGCCAATCTGGTCAAAATCCAAGGAAGCGCTCCCGATTGTCCTGGAGACCCCTGTAGGAGGCCCTCGTTTAGCAGTCGTACAATGCCTCCACAATTCAGCGAAAAGTGGGGAACAGAAGTGTCATAACACTCAGGTTAACCAGGCTAACCCAGGTTCTCTATGCTATGTGCAGGGTGCAGCGTAAAGTTAAAAAAATCTATATTAGATTATATAACCTATAAGAAGCAGCTTCCCTGTTTTTCCTCTATGCAGGAGTGAGAAGAACCTAATGTGAAGTCACTCCGATACCCACTTTCCATCTAACTTAAGACATATTGCGTGTTGAGTGCTGGAACTCAACGCTGCCTTATCTACCAGAGCAGGGAAAAAAAATACAATTCCTTCCTCAGAGAGAATTTAACCAAAAAATTTATTACAACTTTTACACAGATTGGCTCAAAACTAGGATTTACAAAGCAATCGTATGCGTGACGGTAGTCGCGTGTTCGCGAATCGTTCGTCGTTACCAACTACTGTCATAGCAAAGGACGGCATTATGCTATAACACCTGATTGAAAAAATATATTTACCTATCTGGGGCCAGTCGCGGTGCAGGGGCACAAGCGTGCGACTGTGAACACGACAAGTTACGGGTTCGAGTCCCACTCGATGAAATGCCTCCAGAATTCAGCGGAAAGTGGGTAACGGAGTGTCTTAACATTAAGTTCCCTCTGTCTACCCTGCTACGTGTGAGTTGATAATTCGAATTCGGAATTTTAACTTTGTTTCTTAGTGTGAACAACTACTTTATTTGAAAACGTGGAGATGTTCTGTAGCTATATATATTAGAAATACTGAAGTTCTAACCAATTCTGGCCAAATATGGACTATTTATTAAATTGAAATGCATCGATTACAACAAAGAGAATCATTTGGTTATTTTTTTAATTTCGATAGACTTTTCTTGTAATTGTGTCCACAACCAACACACGTGTTGTTCTACTTCCTAACTGCATCAAGATAAGTTCTCTATAGTATTTGATATTAGAAATTATTACTCAGATATTTGTTAATTTTGTAAATTAATAATGATTATAAGTAAAAAAATAATATTTTTTTATATCCAAAAGAACGCAGCCGGTAGGATTCGAACCTACGCTCCCAGAGGGAATCTGATTTCGAGTCAGACGCCTTAACCACTCGGCCACGACTGCTATGAAACTATATGCAAAACAGGAAAATATTTTAAACTTTATATTATAGAAAATTGAAATAAATTATTAATTTACAAAACTATATAAAAATACGAACTATATAAAATCCAAGTCCTCACCACCATTAGAAATAAACCAAGACGGATTAAATTATAAGGACATGGACGTTTGAGATACATATTTGACAGGGACCTTGACCTTGAGTTTTGAACATTTTTTTTATGTAAAACATTTTTTTTATTTTTGTACGTTTAGTTTTTTGTTACAAAAAGTATAAGGTGGGCACAGCGCGCCATTACTTTCGCCTATGCTAACAGGCTCCTACAGGTCAATTGTCAGACCAGCTCGATGGTGCTATATTATAGTTTTGTCACCTGACCTTACAATTACTATAAGTTTCTTATAAGTTCCATTATGATAAAATAATTAAAAGTAAAATTAAACAGATCAATACAGTACAGGTTGATCTAATAAAAATGTCATACACAAGAACCCATTTCGTCAGTCTGACCGACTCCGAATCCGACCGCAGGTACAGTGGGTTACACCAAAACTACTAACATTTGAAAGAGATTAAAGGTCTGAACACAAAAAGAATTTTCGAACCATTAGTTCCTGAGATAAGCGCGTTTAATCAAACGAACTCATATATTATAATATTATATTAGTATTATAATAGAAACAAATAAAAAGGTATTTATTTTCCTTTTATACTACAATTGAATAACAACGTCCAAATATGGCAGATCATTGGCAAACGTTCTGGTTATGATTTTATTTTTTACGATGCACGCGCCCGTACCAAGTACGGCTTGTTAGGACTTATATACAGGATGTTCACTAATGTTGGTATAACCAAAAATAATTATTAAACAGTTTCCAAGAGGCGCCGGTTCGAATCCAGCTACGTTTTTGTGAACACCAACTCACAGTTTGTTGAATGCCAAATCACTCCGTCAGTAATTTCCCGCCCAATTTAGCGATTGCATGTAGGGTGGCAAAAGTCAAAGTTATATTTTATTTGACTTTGCCTTTTACCACATATAGTAGAGTAGGCACCTCGCCTGTGTGTGTGTGTTCCCTCCTAGTTTTGCCAAGATTTCAAGACATTGCGTGTTGTGCCCAACTCAACGCCCACACTTTGTTTACCAGAGCAAAGATATAAAAATAATAAAAAAATAATTATTTTCCCTCATTTAAGAAAGAATACGAATATCCCAGATACGAATCTGAGATATTTAATAAGTTAGAGCCAATAGATAAAAATATTAAAAAATACCAACCCACCTTACAGGCAGGCAACGCACCTACAGCTCCTCTGGTGTTGCACGGGGTCGTGGGCGCCGGTAATCACTTACCATCAGGTGACCCGAACGCTTGTTTGCCTTGTCTTTTGCATAAAAAAAAATTAAAAAATATGATCAACCTGTATTAACAAAATTTAGTCTCGATACGTAAATGCAGAAACCATATTGTAGCCATTATTTGGTTCGCAAAGACAAGGTTAGTTTTGTCAATAATTTACTTTCTAGATAATCTTTTTTACTAGGTAGGTGTTTTCTTTGATAATTTTATTGTATTTTTAAAAAAATATTCATTTTTTTTTTAATAATATTTAATTAAATAAAATAATATTAGCGCACTTATTAACTACAATTATTTTGTAATTAATAAGTGCGCTATACTATTTAAATTTAATATTTATTCAATATAAGTAGGTAAAAAACAGGCTTCAGTGACAGGAACCGACATCAGAAACACCAAGTGTCAAAACACTCCGTTGTGCACATTTTATCTAAAATCAAGGTATTGTGTGTTCAGCGGTGGAACTCAGCGACACACTTGGTAAAAGCGTAACGAAATATAATATGAACTGAACTCTCAACCACAATATTCAGTTGAAAACACCACAGTCATAAGATCGAAGTATTAATAGATATTCAATTTCTTTTTCTTCTATTCTACATACATAGGTTTTGGAAGTGTTAGAGAAGAAGAACAGAATTTTGGAAGATGTCTTTGAAGATATTAAGCTCAGCATCCCAGAAGCCGCGCAATTTGCACAGTGTCAGGTTCTCCAACGAAGACATGCCGAAATTTAAATCTTTGGTAATTAATCAGCTTTTTCATTCACGCTGTATCCCGCACAAAGCAGGGTAGGCAGAGGGAATCTAGTGTTAGGATACTCCGTTCCCCACTATCCGCCGAGTTCGGCAGGCATTGCGTATTGAGTGGCGGAACCCAACTCTGCGCTTTGCCTCGACACCAGAGCGAAGAAATGAAAATATAAATGTAAGTAAATATTTTATCTCCTCGAGTGGGGACCGAACCCACAACCAGTCACACTCTGCGGCACTGCGCCACGACTGTCCTTGTCAAAAATCTTTGGTAAGTTTTGAATTATCATATGTACCTAATTATGAAGCCGTCGCCTGGCGCAGTGGCACAAGCGTGCGACTGAATAACTTAGAAATTACAAATATACAAATTGTTTTCCAGGATTCCCCCGAAGGCATCGGCCCGTTCGCAACCCATTCGATGCTGAGCGTGGACTCTGGTGCTCCCAGTCCGGACTGCGTGTTCCAGCCGGCAGCCCAACGATATCGGTTAAATGAACAAAGTAAGAAAACCTAAGAAAACCGAAAGAAAACCAATATACACAGCAAATTTAAACCCATGACATGTACTTAGTATTTATTATTGATAAAAAAAGCAAAAAAGCAACAAATTTTGTCAGGAGACATTGGACTCTATTGCACATTTTTTTGTTTTCTAACAAATTTCACTCTGTCAAATCAATTGAACATTTTAGATTTAATAAAATATTCTTTGCCCAGGAATCAAACTCCTTACTGCCATCAATCAAATAGTACAACAACGTGCTGAGCTAGAAACGAACAGATCAACTTTGTCGACTATGTTGGACGAATTGAGAAGAAAACTGAAACGAAGGGTCGAAGAATGCCATTTGGATAAAAAGGAAAAAATGAAAGTACGAGAAAATAATTTAAACTGAATTGTTTAAGCATATTATTAGATCATCGTGGCGCAACGACACAGCCAACGTCTCACTGTACCTACCCTTGATAGTTGTGGATTTGATTCCAACTAGGAGAAACAAGATAGAGCGCGCCGTTGTGTTTCCCCACTCAACACTAGAACATTTCCAAACTAGAACATCATGCATATACATTTTATAAATAAAAAAAAAATATTTACATCAAAAGACCAATTTGAACCTAAAGTTCAGAATGTTTAGCAAAATTTTTACTAAATAGCAGTTTCCTAATGAAATTAAAAAATAATTAAAATTGCCAATTAGCGAACAACGCGCGGTTACATGAATTATTTCAATTTCGCGCCATATTGTCATTAAGTTTTGTAAGCCATTGTAGGCCCCTCTCTCTATTCTAGATAATAGCAATCAGCATATATACTAACAATTTCAGCGACATAGATTCTGAAAACTTAACTGTCCATAGATGCAGAGAAACAGAGAAACCCAAACCGTAATAGTTATAAGTTAT
Organism: Heliconius hermathena; assembly: GCA_013403705.1. Lineage (NCBI taxonomy): Eukaryota > Metazoa > Arthropoda > Insecta > Lepidoptera > Nymphalidae > Heliconius > Heliconius hermathena. The sequence continues at coordinate 201,921 of JAAIXJ010000199.1, read as the reverse complement.
AAAGTATAGTGGAGTTTTCCCAATAATAAAACATTTGTTTACAATGATGATATAATATACATATGATGATGATGATTATATACATACGATATCTAAAAAGAATTCCGCTAGTAAAATAAAGTACGATACGGTAAACGATTCGTGGCCGCCATGCTAAATGAAATTTGGATTATGTAGGATTTTTCTTACTATTGATTATTTCTTACTTTAGATTCTTCCCGAATGTACTGTGACTCTAAATTATGAGAGGCCACGACTCGATGACCGTACTGTACAGTATATATATAAAGTCATTTATATCCGTACTATATAGTGCTGACCTTACTGTAGTATATATACTAACTCCGTCCGGTACGGCATTTAAAAAAATATCAAAAACTTCTTTATATGACATGCATTTACCATAACAGGCTTTAAAGCAAGCGAATCAAAGATTAGAACGAGAGAAGTTCAACATCGTGACAGAGATAGAGCACTTGAAGAGGCATTTAGAAAAGGAGGAAGCTCATCATTTGCAACACGCTAGAGCGGCCGTAGCACAGGTAACCCACTGACTTACCGATCTATACTAATATATTATTGCTTTGTTTGATTGAGCGCGCTAATCCCAGGAACTTGATTACTGGATTGAATTAAAAAAATCATTTTGTATTAGATAGTAATTTTATTGAGGAAAACTGTAATATATAATGTTAAATAATTATTTTGATTTACTCACTCACGTAATATGGATATAGCGCGGCGTTGAATTCCGCTACTCAAAACAAAACATCTCTAACGTTGGGCGAAAAACTGCTAACATTATTATACTTTACTATTTGCAAGATATAGTGGGAAAATAAATTATTTTATAAATAAAATGTGTTAAACGAGCACTCTTATATACTTTATCATTACTTCTACATAATTTTAGGCAATACAAGGAGTGACAAAGGCCACAACGGATCATCTCTTCACACCGTGCTCAGTCGCAGAACTGCCCAATATCGTGAGCAGAAACGTCGCAAGAAATGCGCCTTCTAGAATTGTAAGTATAATGATGCTGTTTATGTTTTATAATTATTAGGTATAAATGGGTCAGTCGTGGCGCAGGGGCACTAGCGTGCGACTATACGCGACAGGATGTGGGTTCGATTCCCATTTGAGACAATATTATTTTCATTTCTTCGTTGTGGTAAGGAGTGGTGCGGTGCGTTGAGTTCCGCCATTTAACAGGCAATGCCTTCAGAATTCGGCGGAAAGTAGAGAAACAGATCGAAATTAATTAATAATAAAAGATATAACTAATCTTCAGTGGGATTGAAAGCCCTAAATCAGATTGAAGCACGCCATAAATTTCATAAAAATTGGTGTTCATATATTTTGAAGTCACCATTCTATCTTTAGTAATCTCAAATGCGCCTAAAAATTATTAAGCAACCAGACTATGAATAAAGAGAAAAAAATGGTTTTTTTTTAATTTAAATATCGTATTTTTTCATCATCGTATTTACAAAAAAAGGCAGATAACAAGCTGGCAGCCGCGCGTCTCATGCGCGACATTGCCGAGCTGAGGCAGCGAGTGGCGCAAGTTGAGGCAAGACTTGCTAACGAACTTAAGGTGAGAAATCGGAATTATTGGTTCAATAATCAATATATTATTAAATAAATAAATCAGCTTCACGCTGTATCCCGCACACAGCAGGGTAGGCAGAGGGAACCTAGTGTTAAGACACTCCCGTTCCCCACTTTCTGCCGAATTCTGGAGGCATTGCGTGTTGAGTGGCAGAACTCAACGCCGCGCTTAACCTCGACACCAGAGCGAAGAAACGGAAATATAAATCTAAGTAAATATTTCATCTCCTCGAGTGGGGATCGAACCCACAACCAGTCGGTTTCACAGTCACACCTCGTGCCGCTGTGCCACGACCGGCCTCTCAATATATTATTAATTATTCAAAAATTAGATGGTCTTGGGTTATGATGTAGAGGCCAGTGGGGGAGCAGCGGCACAAGCACGGCGTGTGACTTTAAACGCGGCAGGCATTTTATATTTTCATTTCTTTGCTCTGGTGTTGAGGTAAAACGCGGCGTCGAGTTCCGCCATTCAACACGCAATGCCAGTCTACCCTGCTGTGAGCGGGATTTCGTGTGAAGCATGGTGGTCTTCACCTTCACCATTTCTTAAGGACTCAATTTTTGTTTACCTCAATAAAAAAGGGCTAAAGCAATTATAGAATCTAAAATACCCCTTAAGATGATAAACGATAGAGTAAAATTTTTCACTTTTTATTCCACTAATTACTGCAATCTTCTTGTTCATGTTAATGACTCAAAATCATATTTCCCTCGCAACCGACTTATGTCTAAATAACAAACAAAATTTAAATGCCCTTGGAAATATAAGGGCACAGTGGTGAACAGTCTTGACACGGTTCCCTGCATAAATCTGCATATATGCGGGTTACAACGTGAATTTAAAAAAATGATTTGACGACCGCGATACCAAATAATACACAGCTCTGTTGCAACAGTCATTAAAATAATTAAACAGTGTATTTCTAGCGTAAACGGCAGGCTGAGATCGACATTGTGCGATTGAGGAAGGAGCTGTCTTCAACAAAAAGCTGTGTCGCATCACTACGCATAGGGAACATCGCGCCTAGGAAACCTTGTGCTAAGTTCGCTTAGGGATAGACAAAAGAGAGCGGAGAAAAGAAAAAAGGAAATGAAAAGCTTCGCCCTTTTTGTAAAGTATGGTACGGTAAACGATTCGCGGCCGCCCTGCTCAAATTTCAGTTTAGGATCTTTCTTATTTTTGTTTATTTTCTTCCCGAGTGTACTATGACTCTAAGTTCTGAGAGGCCACGACTCGATGACCGTACTGTATAGTATATTAGAATGTTATCTGTGGTACTGTGTAATGTAACGTCATGTATATTCTTGTAATTAAATCTTCATATAGTTTACAAACTGCTCCACAAAGCGACCAGGAAAAAAACGCGGAAACCACAGACAATATAATAAATAATATTCTACTAAAAACAGTGTTGCTTGTTGTATTTTATTTTATATATTATAATACATTTTCAACACTAATTAAAATTAACAACATCATTAACCTGTGCGCCGGCGCCACTACTGGCCTTAGGCAATGATTATATTTAAATTATTTTTATTTCTCTGCACTGGTAAGCCTAAAGCGCTAAATTCCGCCACTCCACACGATGTTTCGAATTCGGACGGATAGTGCAAAACGGAGTGCCCTGAACTTGAAACTAGATCCTCTCCCTAAGTTTCCCTAGTTTAAATAGAAACTAAGAATGAAAAATATTTAATAATTGATTAAAATCGTCTTTTATTTATGTTAGCATTAAATATATAATTACAACACTGTTAAGAGATTTTTTAAAGAGTTTTGTCATATATATGTTCCTAATTTATATTTCTATTCCTTATAAAATAGTGTATTCAAATTTTAATAATTTGTATTTTATTAATATTTATGTATGTTATTGGTGGTACCTACATGTGGCGAAGAAGTGCAAATTATGGTGATAGAGAATTAAAAATGTAATGTACTGTTGTAAAAGTTAAAGAACAATATATTGTATAATATTTAATTTGATATATTATTTTTAATTCACTTTTTCCCTTTTGTATAAAAAAATAATTATAAATGGTTTGGGCACGTCAAACGAATGAGTGATGAAAGAATGGCAAAAAAGATTTAAGATGGAAAAGTGAGTGGTAAGAGAGATAGGGGGAGACCTCGGTTGACCTTTGAAAATACTCGTACAGTATCAAAGATACTGGAGGAAGGTCACGTAAAAAGCATGAGGACCCCCCGGAGGGCATGTATGAAGAGGTTGATGACAGTGGACGAGGTGAAAGAGGTATACAGAGACCGTTGCGTTTGGCGCTCCATTCTCTCTGACTACCCCGCTGAGAATAATGCGTGAAGTTTAAGTATAAAGAAATTACTAAATATAGCTAGAGCTGGAGTATTTGCTGATTGAAATATAAGCTAATAGTATACTAAGAAAATATATAATAATAAATAAGACCACATAATAAACTCAAAATCTTGGAAAAAACTGTATAATAATAAACATAAAAATAATAAAAATATAAAAAATGTCCTTTACAAAGTTTGGCTTAAAAAGTTTTAGCGCCATATTATCTTTCTACATAGACATATAATTTAAGGACCATAACAACATTACGTGACCTTTTATATTGACATAAAAATTTTAATCTGTGCACGATAAAAATATCGTAAAATACACTTATAAGTTCGTAATTTTTACTTTTATTTCATTTTCCGTGAGATAAATAATGTGTTTGGAAAGTTCTTTTGCCTTTAAAGACTCTCATGCATACATCACATCGATATATCGGTTGACCGGTATGCATCCTCATGTGTTTCTCTAATAAATCTTTTCTATTCATGTCCTTCCCACACACGGCACATATATAATTAATATTTTTTAAATTACTATGCACACTTTCCACGTGGTGGTTCAAATGTTGAGCGATAGAATATTTTTTACTGCATTGACTACATTGATATTTTGGCTTCAAAAAACTTCGTTCCTTTGTGATTTGAGAAGGATTCTTCGGTAAGCTACAGATTCTGTAATGTCAATAATCTTCTAGTAATTATGTTCATAAATAATATTAACATTTGTAAATATATATACCTAGTAGTAGCGCTGTGTGATAGCTACAAGGGGCCATGCAATGGTTGTGAATCCGATCACACTATGGGAAAGATTTATCTTTGTAACAATATTTTCATCGTTTAGTTAAATAAAAAGTAACATAGTGTTCCATCACTCAAAACGCATTTCTCTAAAATAGTTACAATTTAAATAAATAAAGTACTTATTGATACCTGCTCTTTGCTTTCAAATCTGTTGCCTGTAATTTTTGATTTTCCTTTTTGTTAGGTGGTAATAGCTTAGTATATTTTCTGAAGTTAATCATTCGAGGTTCACTATTTTTCTTACACCTTGAGCACACAAATTTTTTCCATCCTTCAAATGGCACAATCATTGGATATTTATGATTACACACAGTACAGGAAATGTTCATTCGTTTGACTTGTGTATTAGTGTTCAAATTTCTTTTACGTTCATTAAGCTTTCGTTTTTTATTAGTGCCGATTATTGTAGTATGGGTATTCTTCTTTAAAAGATCGTGTGTCAATGCACGTTTTGTTGTAATGTTTGAGAAGCCTTCACTGACACCCAATTGTGATTGATAGGTTGAACCCAGTTGGGAATGATGGGTTGACTGAACTAAATATTGCAATATATATTTCTATAGTTATATAAAGTCAAGGTATATTCTATAATTATAGTATTATATAGTAGATACTAATAGACTGTATAAATTTTAGCTCACTCACATGCACTGAGTGGTCGTTTGAAGGCTGCTTGTATTAGAGCATGGAAACGTTGCGCATTCCGTAATTGTCGCGCGCAACTCTCACATATCATACAATCTATTGGAACAACCTATGGAAAAAATCTAAAAATTATTTAAGATAGTATGAGAAAATTACAATTGTACATAGCAGCTGTAACATAATTTACTTTCATGGTAATGTCTACATGTAAAAAAACATTCATTTTCTTTACAACAAGCGCAATAACGAAAGTGGGGAAAAGAAAAGAAGTCTAATGTTATTCTCTGTCTACTCTTGATGATACAAGGCAACATGTCTGAGGATGAAAGATGTATAAAGCCGTACCCGAATACCAAAACAGTCATACAATAATTGGTCATATCGCTGTTCAATTCCCTCCCAAGAACATTTATCAGAGAAATTGAGCAGATTTTCATTTCCATTACATAAACGACAGCAGCGTATTGACACACCGGCGTCACCAGATGCGTGTGCCGTCGTTAATGGTAGAGAATCCTATATTAGAATTAAACATGAGATTTTACAAAAATATAAGAATTTATTAACAAAAAATATTTGTGTATATTATACATAAAAATATTTGTAATTTTAACAATTACTTTATTAATTACTTTACTAAAAATTTTCTGTAATCTTTCTTCGGACCACAACATGTCCATTTTATCCATAATTTATCCTTATAATAAAGAATGCAAATAATTCAAGCCAACTTTCATAATTTTGAATACATTCGTAGATGACACTTCGATGTTACGAAATGACATGTATTTATATTTTTTTACTTTTACCCTATGAGATAGAATAGTTAATACTCATACTTTTTTCTTAAAATAAAAAATCCGATAAGAACTTGAATTTTGTAGTAACTTGATAAGTTAAGTACTTCAAAATTGTGTAAAGTAGATTAATTAAGTCTTTTTTTTTTACGTGAGGAAATCCTGTTACGGATACCGGCCCGAGCGTGTTATGTGGGACTCGTGGACTGGCAGATGTAGACCGTCCAAGTACCCACTAAAACCTCACGGTGCTCCTCCTCGACCGCCACTGGCCGCGAGACACGGGGACAATAGTCTTCCGCGAAACGCGGCGGGAGCCTGCAAAGGCACGTCGCGGAGTCAAGGGTGTGTGGGCACCCTCGACGGCCTGCTCGGAGTAGCGCGCGGAAGCAACCTGCGCGCGACTACTCGGGCTAGGTTAGTAGGCGGCCAGCTTCCCCAAGCTGACCGCCCTCTGGCTCGTTAGAGCAGAAGGCGGCGATCGTATGCCGCTCTCCGGCGTCTTGCCCGTTCCGCCGACTCCTTCTCGAGCACCACTGCCTCGCAGAAGGAGGAGACCGCATCCCACTGCGTCTCGCTGCCGGCCATGGCCTTGACCACGGCCGGCAGGAAGAGGTCGTCCCCTATGACGTCGCGCAGAGCGCGACGTTGAGACGCCCAGGCTGTGCACACTTCCAACGTGTGCTGGGCCGTCTCATTGAGGCAGTCGTTGCAGTGGTGGCAGCGGGCGTCGGGCTCCCTTCCAGCGATCCGACATAGGTAACCCCCGAAGCAACCATGCCCATGAGGCATTGCGTGCTGAGTGGCGGAACTCAACGCCGTGCTTTGCCTCGATACCAGAGCGAAGAAATGAACATATAAATGTAAATAAATATTTCACTTTTTCGAGTGGGGATCGAACCCACAACCAGTCGATTTTACAGTCACACTTTGTGCCTCTGCACCATTACCGGCCTCATAGTACCATAAATATCAATAATTAATAAAAAATAAATTTCTCTTGTTATTCCTTAACATTACATAAATTTACTTAATAAATAATATTGTTTATAAAAATAGATGAAAATCACACAACACCGATACGAAGTTAGTGACACCGTTTTATAGATTTACGTTCCTTAGATGTAGGACAAGACTTAGGCTGCCTGTCCACCGGAGCGGAGCGAGGCAGCGGAGCGGAGTAACAGAGTAATGCGGAGCGGAGTTGCAGACTGTGTATGTCCACCAGAGCGGAGCTAGAAAGTAATGCAGAGCGGAGTTGCGGACTATTTTTCATACGCGGGGATATGAGTACGCGACGAGTTATTTCGAGCTCTCGGCGGCAAGCGATTGATTTAGTGCTACGCGAAATGTCAGTGACAGCAGACATGTTGTCGAAACAGTTAATACGTTATTAGTTTACATTACTCGAGGCAGAAGAGTTGGAGTCAGAAGAAACAGAATTACTTACCATATACCATTTGAACAATTCCCCGCTCCACTTCCCCGCTCCGCTTCCCCGCTCCGCCACCCTACTCCGCATCTCCGCTCCGCTTACCGGTTTTGTATGAATTTTTAAACTAGTTCGCAATTCCCTGTCCACTAAAGAGGAGCGGAGATTTTGTGCAATCTTATTGGTTAATATTTATCCGTTTCTCCGCTCCGCTGCCTCGCTCCGCTCCGGTGGACAGGCAACCTAATACTAAATATTGTAGTCGACTGTACTGGCGGAAACAATTGCCAGTACTTTTTTACAGTCAGTACCACAGACTTTTACAAAATTTATTTTGTAAAAGTCATCATATTTTTAAATATCAATTATGATGATGGTGATGAGGCCAGTCGTGGTAAGGGAGCACAAGTGTGTGACTGTAAACGCGACTTCACGCTCGAAGAAATGAAATATTTATTTAAATTTATATTTACACTTCTTCGCTCTCGTGTCTAGGTAAAGTGCGGCGTTGAGTTCCAGTACTTCAGAATTTGCTGCCTAGACACTCGGTTCCCCGTGTCTACCCTGCTGTGTGTGGGATACAGCATGCAGCTGATTTTATTTATATAAATAAATCCTGTAATAGTTTTAGACTATTTATACTTATTATAAACTAGTATTGTCTATGTGTATGATGATGTTAATCTGACAAATGTCAACATTTGACATTTCCAATTTTGACATCAGCTTGCCTTTTGAAGTTTGAACTTTTGACGTTATTATTTCATAAAGATCATTCGTTGTATATTGACTGTTGTGGTTGTGAATTTATTTTAATAATATAATATTCATTGAATTACACGCCATAATTGTACATATTGTGTTTATAGTAGTACATTAAGAGATTTAATTACGTCATACCGTTTTTAAAACACCACTAATATACTATTTTCAAAATGGGTAAGGCAGAAAAAGGAACACCCAAGTATATAGCAAATAAAATAAAGGCTAAAGGCTTACAAAAACTTCGCTGGTACTGCCAAATGTGTCAGAAACAGTGTCGTGATGAGAACGGCTTCAAATGCCACACCATGTCTGAATCTCATCAAAGACAGCTCTTGTTATTTGCTGATAATGCTTCTAAATACATAGATGAGTTCTCTAAAGAGTTTTCAGATGGTTATTTAGAGTTATTGAAGAGGCAATTTGGTACTAAAAGAGTGAATGCTAACAAAGTATATCAGGATTACATTGCTAACAGGTAAGTCTGTTTTGATATTATGTGTAGATACCATACAATTTTTAGTATATATTTTATTATTAGTATGTTTCATTATTTATAATAGGGTAGACAAAAGAAACTTAGGGACCTAGTGTTAGGACAAGTTGCATGCATTGCTTGTTGATTAGAATGGAAAATGCCCTACTTTGGCCCTTTACAAGAACGAGTAAATGAAAATAAAAACTTTATTTAAAACTGATATAAATGGATAAATAATAGATTAAATTGTCATTTGTATTGTTTTTGTTGCGTTTTAGGTAAAAGACTTCTGGTTTTTTACCTCAAAGTTAAAAAATCTTATCAAGTTGTGTCATCTGTTAATGACAATATTATTTTATATACCTAAAATATTTACAGTGATGTGACTACTATTAATGTCCAAAAAATTAAACCTGTCTCTTAGCATTCTTTTGTTTGAAAAAAAAATGTAGTTTAACAATTTTTTGAAAATTACTATACAAATCTTTTATTTATGTATTCCAGAGACCATCTCCACATGAATGCTACACAATGGGAGACCCTCACAGAGTTTGTAAAGTGGCTCGGTCGAGAAGGAAAGTGTATTGTTGACGAAACTGAGAAGGGATGGTTTGTGGCATATATTGATAGAGATCCCGCTACTATTGCGGCACAGGAAGCTAAGGCAAAGAAAGAGAAATTGGATAAGGATGATCAAGTAATATGATTTTTTTATATTTATTTTAGTATCATGAAGTTAATCTCAGGAACTTATGGTTAGGATTGAAAATGTATTTATTGTGTTGGTGTTATTATTGAGGTTAATATTAAAGAAGACTATGGGCTTACATAATATTAATTTCAGTCCCAAAAATAATATTGATTCAAACAAATAGTTCCTGAGATTAGTGTATTCAATCAAACAAATTCTCCAGCTTTATAATATATATAAAATATAAAAATGTAAATAATTACATTAATATTAATGGGCTCTATTTAATTTTAGGAAAGAATGTTAGAATTTATACAAAAACAAGTGGAAAAAGGCAAAAAAGAGTCCACTACAGAAGAACCTACATACACTGAGTTCAAACGAGAGAGCAGTCAAGAGAGGCTCACATTGAATCTTAATTTAAAAAGGAAATCTGAAGGTTAAAATAAAAGTTCTTTTTTCCATTTTGAATAGGCATGAACAGCAGTATTAAAATATTGTATTCTCAATTTCTCTATCATTTAGCAACATTGCATGATGTATGATGAATCAATAAAATGAATGAATGATATCAATGTTGTATGGTATAGTTTGTTCAATTAGAGTTAAGGAAATATTTTTTTAAGTTTTGTGTACTCTAACCACTAACCACCTTGTGTGTGCTGAGTGGCGGAACTTAACGCCACACTTTACTTCATTACCAGAGCAAGGAAATAAAAATATTAAATATTTCATTGCCAGTCGCACGCATGCACCCCCACACCCTGACCCAACTGGCCTATTATTAAGATAGATAGATAGATAGAAAAAACTCTTTTTTGCATACATAAAGGAAATAAATATTTTACAAGAAAACAAGGTTTTACAAGGTTAAGCTGAAGTGTAGAATCAGACAGGACAGTGGTGGACAGGACAGTGGACAACATTCCCTAACATTCACAAGGAGTATTGGGATGGAAAAGGATGGAATAAAGTGTACATAGAATGTGGAGATATCAATGATGCCAGGTTGTTAGCCATTGGAGCTTATCATGAAAAGCAGATATATGATCGAATTTGTTCAGCCTAAATATACATATATCTGATGCAGAGATTTTGTAGATGGTCAGCTTATTAGATGTTCTTGATAAGTCAAGGTAACAAAGTCAGCATAATCAATAATAGGAAGAAGGAGGGAAGTGATTAGTAATATTTTTGTTTCGATTGGAAGGATTTTTTTCCATTTCTTGAGAGATCCCATCGTCGCCTCGCATATTTTACGACTAACATGTGAGATTTGAGAAGCCCAAAACAAGTTATCCATGATGATACCTAGATTTTTAATGGAACTACTATAGGAAACGTTTATTTGTGTTTTTTATTGCAGCAAATTACATATTTCCTTTTATGTCTGAATTTGTATCTAAAATTTTCACATATAAAGGACATATAAAATAGTCATTTCAAAATTGTGTCCAAGAAAAACAATGACTCAAAAAGATATGCTTTAAAAAATGTCATATTCTGTTTCAGAAAAGAAACCAGAATCAATAAAAACAGCTTTCAAAATCAAATCAAAAGACAAAGAAATCAGAGAGGATTCATCAAATAAAAAACAAAAAACCGATGAGAAATCAAAACAAACAGCGTTAGATGAAATAATGGCGATGCAAGAGAGGGAGAAAGAGAAGGCTAACAGGTGAGGCAAATTAAAAAGTAATATTAACAGTAAGATCGACGAATAATCGATTATTTCATTTATTCTTTAAATTGCCATCAGTTGATGTAGATTTAAACATTGTACATTTGTAATTGTTTTTTTCCATGGCTAGTTGACCATGTATAAATTAGTATTAGTATTTAAGCCTAGATAACCTACTTTTAATCAACGTAATTCATTTTGAAAGTCGATATAATTCAATGGCTCTTTGCGTCACTAAACGGGCTGTTCCAGCCAACTAAGTGCTTATAAAATACACTCCTATTGCTTCAGTCAGTGAATACATCTTTTGCCAGTATTTTCAGTGAAAATATTTTGTACGTCGATTCGACGTATTACGATTACTTTAGTGTACAGTAAAATATGGTTATCTATCTAGGATTAAAAATAAATCAGCTTCACGCTGTTCCCGAACACAGCAGGGTGGCAGAGAGAACTTAGTGTTAAGACTTCCTCACTTTCCGCCGAATTCTGGAGGCATTGCGTGTTAAGTGGCGTGACTCAACGCCGCGCTTTGCCTCGACATCAGAGCAAAGAAATGAAAATATAAATTTAAATAAATATTTCATTTCCTCTAGTGGGGATCGAACTCAGAACTATCTCGTTTACAGTCACACCCTTGTGCCACTGCGTCACGACTGGCGTCATGGGTATTAAATAGTATTTAGGTTTGCAAAAAAACCAAATCTCCACTAACCTCGATACTATTACAGGAAGGACTACTGGTTAACAGAAAACATTATAGTAAAAATAGTGACAAAATCACTTGGAGACAAATTCTATAAAAGAAAAGCAGTTGTGGAAAAAGTTATAGACAAATATGCGGCACAAGTGAAATTAATAGATGAGGGAATTAAACTTAAATTGGATCAAGTATGTTTTTTTTTAAACAAATAAACCTTTCAGCTTTCTAACATTAAGTATAGATAAATCGATTATAAATCGCTCTCAATTCTAGAGATCGATCTTGAGATGGCGATATCATAATAATTAATGAACGAAAACGGCATCTCAAGATCGATCTCAAAATTGAGAGCAGTTCATACATATGGGCCGTAGTTATGAATATTTGAAAGGTTTATTTTTTTTGAGCTTCTCAGTGTTCACCTGCCATGTTTTTTTTATTAATAAAATGTTTATTTTCTTTCTTTTCCAGAACCATGTGGAAACAGTAATACCCTCCCCGGGTAGGTTAGTCAGATTCGTGAACGGAGCTTACCGGGGACAGAGTGGAGTGTTACAAGATATAAATACTGAAAAATTTTGTTGTGATGTAGAAGTACGTATGCTTTTTACATTTAGATATCTAAATATTTTACGTTTCAAGATTGTTTAGAGTGAAATTACTGTTCTTTTCACACCCGCACGGTGAATGCATGGAATTTCATGAATTTCCCCAAAAGGAAGATTTGAATTTCTATAAGGGTAAAGTATGAGTCTTGGTAACTACATTACGATGGTCATTTCGTACTTTTATCTAACTCTTTGAAGTTGCACATAATTTTGATTACATATTAATTGTATTCCGCACGGCAGAGGGAACCTGGGAACCTAATATGAAAACATTACGGTTCCCCACGTACCGCCAAATTTTTGTGTGCGTATTGAGTGGCTTTATTCATTGCCGCGCGTGTTATTGTTATTAGAACTAGGAAATATTAAATAATTAATTTCCAGATCGCGAATCGAACCACAGCCGTCGCGTTTACTTAGTCAAATTTGAACTCATTACTTGAATTATTTAAACTAGCCCTAAAGAAATGTTACGAAAATATTTAAAATTATTTTATATTTTTAATTTGTTGCAGATATCAAGTGGACTACTCAAAGGCAGACTTGTGAAAGGTGTTCAATATGAAGATATATCTAAAATGGCGGCGTTATAAATTTATTAGAATAAAAAATGTATATTTTTTTAACTTTGTGTATTTACTTTTTCTTTTTAAATTTATATATCCGTAGTAATTAGTGTATATTGTATATTTTATACTTTTCGTAATTTTCATTTTTTTTAAGTAAACGAAACGACCTATATTTAATTACTAGCGGCCTGCTCGCGGCTTTGCCCGCTTGAATTACATTCTTCATTTAAGAAATATAGATATTACAAACAGCCTTAATTATTAATTAATTGATTTGGCTAAGTACTCACAATATTATTTGTAAAATAACTTATATTAGCTCCTGTACAGTTTTTAAATTAGTAACATATATTATTAGTTAAATATATAATTGATATACAGAATATACGTAGAAAGCACGTTTTTGCTCCCAAAAGTTATTTTTTTATACGTTTCTTAAAAAAATATTAATAACATAAACGAACGAACGGACTGAAGAACCTATTCAAAATATTTCTTTGAATATTAAGTCATTCTTTATCACTGTGTTAAATAATTAAGAATTAAGCTAGACTGTTACGAAGGTAATCTTCACCAACAATTCAATTTAGTTTACTTTGTAGTTAGTACTATGAACAATTGTACTTTAAAAACGTAACGTATCATGTGTAGTCAATAGATATCATTGCGTATTTTTTTTTTTTTTTCAAATATAAATATCTTTAAAACTTTAAGTCCATTATTTTTTGATAGAGTGTAGCGGTAACCTTTCCAAACTATATTTTCTTTTATGCACAGCGCCATCTATTTAAGATCCCATCGCAATTAGTGATAGCGTTACGTGTATGAAAGAGAGTATCAAGATTCGTTAGTACCTACTATTTTTGTCAATAGATAGCGTTACTTGTATCGATTTTTTAATATCTCAAATATTAACTTCTTGAAAACTTAAATACTTATATCTTTTGATAGAGTGAAGCGATTACAATGAAATAAACACTAAAAGCTACTTTGATTTATTTGTAATTTTTATGTATAAAAGTTGCTTAAATTTATTGTGTACTTTTTACGTGATACGTGTTCACATAAACAGACAAACACATAAACAGATAAACAGACAAACAGACAAAAATTCCAAAAATGTTGGAAATGGATTCTGTTAATTATCCTTTAACACCCTGGCAAATTTTTTTTAAATATTTTCAATGTACAGAAACGACTTTTCTACAGATTTATTATAAGTATAGATTATATATTTTTAAGTGTATTCCAATTCCAGAAACTATTCTCAAATTGATTATTTTTATTCTCACGTATTTTTTTACATCTCAAAGTAAAAGGTATTACCTATTTCGTTCGAACTTCGCCTAACTAGTTGAAGGACAAACACATTCATAAACAAGTACTTTTTAAATTTACATCAAACGGTAATAGAGCCCACAACAACGGAGGAACGTCAGTGTCTACCAATACTTAATATAGAGAAGGAATAAATAAAACATCCAAAATTATATACTGCACCATAAATATATAATAATAATTATAAAATGTGACATAAGTATTAAACAGTATTTGGTAGCGATTATAACACACACATACATACATCCAACGATTGCTGTCACTTTGACAGCGGGCGCGTGTCGCCATATACATATATATTTTTATTAAAAAAAGTCAATCTACTATAAAAATAGGTAAAGGTGTGACAGCACCGGTGTAAGGCACGATTTTTTGGGTAAAATCTCTAAAATATATTTTTTTAATAATTGCACTAATATAATATATATATAATTAATAAATTTAATATTATATAATTGGATGGATACAGGATGGTTTACAATTCGAAAAGCTATAAACTCTAATAAACTACAAATAATCTACAATTACTCTATATACTATATAACATAGAATTAAAACATAAACTTTTTTTGATTTGTCAATACCTTCCAAATGCATGAATGGATAAAAATATATTGAATAAAAAATTTTATTGAAAAAAAAAATGTAAATATAACAAAACAGTTTTTATACAAAATGCATTCAGAAGTTGTGTTCAACGTGAAATGGCAGTAAGTTCATTTCCCGGAAAAAAGTAAAATGTATTTTAACAATTATTTAAGCACTATCGCATGTTAAATATAATATAAAAAAAACTATTACATTAAAAAAAACCTATTCAAAAAGAGGGACGTTATGTCATTTTTAAAGAACAAAATTACAGATAAAATATTGCAAAACTTTAAAAAAATCTAGTTTAGGACTAGAATTCAAATTGTAAAAATATATTAAAAATTAGATTGTGATGTTTTTTTATATGATTTGTAAATAGAAAAAAACGTCGCGTCCAGGCAACGTGTGTTGCCATTTAAAAAAATAACGCTATAAGTACAGTCTCCTACAAACTACACTAAAACTAATGTTAAACTCAAATGCTGTTATAAATACAAGAAAAAAATCTATATTTAGCTGATTATTCATTTTAATATAATAAAAATGTTAGTCGAGTAATTTCAACAATTATAATTTAATGAAAAAGAAAAATATATTTTCCAGATAAAAAAGTTCTTGATATTTTTTGACCAAATAAATTGATAATTAAATTTTTTTTCTTTAATTAAAAATAAATGAATAATCGGTATAAACATACAACATATAAAAAAAATTAAGCTTTCACCGCGAAATTGTCATACTATGTTCAGTGGCAGTGTTGCCAGTCGCTTAAATTGGAAGGTAGTAGGGGATACTATTTCTTTAAGAGTTTTTCTTCTTCGGGGTTAGAATCACCTTTGTCTTGAGGCTTGAAAGTCGAATTTGTTATGGGACTTGCCGATATTGGTGTGAACTGGAAAATTCAATCAATTTTTTAATTAATTAATTTCAGGTCACACATTTTAATTTAGGTACACGCTGTATCTCGCATATAGCAGGGTAGGCAGAGGGAACCTAGTGTGAGGACACTCCATTTCCTATGCCCAATTTTCTAGGCATTGCGCGTTAAGTGGCGGATGTCCACGCCGCGCTTGTTACCAAAGCATGGAAATAAAAACAATTTATTTCTTCAAGTCAATGAAATCTTCAAATCAAAGAAATCGAACCCACACCTTTAAGTGTGCTTCTCCATCTACCAATACCGGCCTCAATATATATAAGTTAAAATAAAGCTAATTATTACCATAAAAACGATAAAAATTAAGATTACATATTTTTTGTTTCGCGAAAGATAACTAGAATACAGTGTTAAGATATTCCGTTCTCCACTTTTCGCTTTAATTCCACATAACTCAACGACGCTCTTGATGTCTTAATATAGCAGTACAATAAAAATATTTTTATCAAAATCTATTAAAATAAGGTCATTTATAATTTGATACCTAAATGTATGTATCCTTTAAATATAAGAATAAAGAAAGGGTCAGTAAAGTAGAGTATTACCCACCACTCCTAATATCTAGTCTTAGGAGAATCCATCATCTGACAGCATGAAAATAAATTGCATATTTTAAATAAAAAAAAAACATTATTTATATAAATAGGTATAAAAAAATATAAATAATATATAAACATACCGGTTTAGGCGGCACTTTATCTTTGACGTTTTCCAAAATCTCCTCAAGCCTATCTCCTTCGCGTAAAAGCTGAAAAAAATATTATTAAATTAGTTTGTTTTTTTGTTTCATAATAATTAATTAGCTATATTATTTATCTATAAAAATATAGGAAATTCAAGTGTAATAAAAAATATTTTATACAATGTATTTTTATTTTCATCATTTTAAATTAAAGCACAGTTTTAACTACTCTATAATAATTCACTTCAAACAAAAGAGATTTTGCCAAAAATTAAAGTGATTTCTTCAAACAAAATAAATAATAAAATTATCGTTGTAAAATAAAACGCCATTTGTAAAGAATGACGCACACAAACACTAAGCTATCAAAGCGACAACATCGCACACGCCTCATTCACGAAATCGAGTCGTAGGTATGGCGAACAAAAGAAAAGTTGAACGTTGTTGAGGTTTATTATAAAAAATAGGTAATTGCGTAAGATATAACGACAGATATTCCTTTCTCGTTCTAGTATGTTTTTTGAGTATGAAAAATGGCAGATCGGCAACGTTTAGTAGTATTTCTGTAGTAGTAGGTGTTTACGTTATTTAATTTATTGCATTTACACAATTTTCTATACATTTCTAAAAACTCAAATAAATATATAACATACTTTGTCAACTTCAGGTTCAATCTGTTCGTTGGTGCCTCCCTTGTTGAGAGCACCCTTCTCCATTAGTGTTGCACGTTTGGCCGCTAAATACATGGATCTGTGTGTGAATAATACATTTGTAAGTGTAAGTTCAAGGCCAAAAAGAGAAGAGATTTAGAAAACGTTGAATAGACCGAAACGATCTGGTAATAAAAATATAGTATAGTAGTGGTACTTAATAACAATTACCTCTTAATAGTCAAATAGTATAATTCAGCGATGGCCCGCACCGAGTAATCAGGTACGAAGGTGTGACGCAGCATCGAGTCCATGTTTAGGTTTTGTAGAGAGCCCAGGGTTGATGGCGCTGGAGACTCCGCTGATGCAGAAAAAATGAGAATATTGGTTATATTACTGTTGAATATCGTGTTGAGTGGCGGAACCAACGCCGGGTTTTTCCTTGTGCGAGAAAGTGAAAATAAATAACGTTACACAAATGTCATGTTTTTTTTTATTCTCTACCAGTATGACGTCATATAGTTTGAACTTTTACACTAACAAAAAAAATTAAAACAGCAGTTTCGATATTGTGTTAGTTCTACGCTGTGTAATTGCGACTGTACGATGTCTGTCAGTCAGTCTTTCTTGTAATGACTTATTTTTGTTCTCATATAGTTAGATGCTAACAACAAATAGGTTGTTACAAGAAAGTACTGCCTAACCGTCACCTCCATCTTCCCCTCCTGATCAGCACGAAGTAGACCACCGGGAGATATATAAAACTCACCAAGTCCTACATTCTGCGTGAGGGCCTGAACCCCGAAGTAGGTGAAGGGCCCCGCCTCGAACACCAGGTTCTCCCTGCCCACCGTCACCTCCACGCGCCCCTCCAGGATCAGCACGAAGTAATCCACCTGGTAAGACATGAAAATAATTAAATTGTATTTGAAAAATAATCACTTGAAAAAAGTAACAAATTTAAGGTCTCAAGCACAGAAGAAATGAACAAAATGTGTTATGACGAATCAAACCAGACTAAACTTAATATTTTTTGTACTAATAGGCATTCCAGGATATCTATCGGACTCTGTCATCAGATCAGCTCGGTGGTCGGCTCGGTACTATATTGTCACCTGATCAACGTATAATATAATTCCCAAGTTACTTGATGATAAAACATTAGTTAGTGAAGCTAAAAGAAAAAAAAAAAGACAGATAATTGTTACTTACAGATTTTCCTTCTTGGAAAACATATCTCTTAGGGTCATTCTTGTCTTCGTCTCCTTTCAATTTGATATGTTGTATGACATCTTGTTTCAGGAGACGGCGGAGCACCGTCTCTGATATCATCTCGGAACGGAACGCGTCGACACCTTAAAAAATAATTTAAAAATGTAAAATGAATAATATTAACATAGGCATATGAATAAAGGCAGCCAGGTAGTCCATGTTTATAAGCCATTATAGTCTTGTGCCCAGACTTTTAAAAAAAAATTAAAAATATATATTTCTTAAAAAATCTTTATTTTTTAATAAATTGCATATTATTAATTTAAATTTCAATTTTTTTCTGGAAAAGTTCTCCGCAGTGAAGCTATCCAGTACGACTTCGATTGGAAGAGAGAGTTTAACCCCCAAGTGACTATTTGAGATACAAGCCAGATCTCTATGAAAAATATGCCTACATACGTTTAGGAGTAAATATCAAAAAGATATTTGATTTTTGCGATTTTAAAATAGAAAATATAAATAAGGCAAATATTTTTTTATAAGAAAATCTTGTATAGTACATAAATACTTATATTTTTTGTTAGTTCCCAATAAGTTATAGTATTTGGAGGAATAGAAGAGCCCTTCCATAGATTCAGAAAACTAAGACAATACTCACTAGTACTCAGAAACTGGAACGTAGCTAAAATCAATTGTGGTGAAACGTGAACACGCTGGTGTTGGTGTCCCGCGAACGCTGCTATATCGTGTAACTTGTTCATTGGACGCATTAGACGTTTCTTAGTACGGTTGTCAGCTGTGGAGGGAAGGATAGTGTTAACCTAGTTTGGAAGAAACAATTTTCACGTTTCATAAAAAATATTAAATATAGATTAACAAAATCCTGCATATAGCTAGGTAGGCAGAAGGCAGCATCTAGTGTAAAGACATTCAGTTCCCCACTTTCTGCTTAATTTTCAAGAAAAGGTCAATGCTCCGTTTGTGTCATTACGACGGCCCCATTTTTACCTGAACTTTCTTTTACTGGATTCACAGCAAATGTTTAATTTTTTTATTCCCACTACCATTCCACCTACCTAAAATAAAAAGACGTAAAAGATAATCAAAATCAACACACTACTCACAAATGACGTCGCTCTCGTCAACGATCTCCGCCTGTATCATCTCCTCGATGACGTCCTCCAGTGTCACCAGTCCCACCGTCTCGTATACAGGGTCGCCGTCCCCCTCCTCTATGCGTTGCACGAACGCCATGTGGCCTTTGTGGCCTATGAGAAGAGAAAATAAAATAACCAATCAAATGGAATTAAAAAAATGCTAAATCATGATTTTAAAACAACCTTTTACAGGATCAGATGATACTGAAAAAAGTGTTTCTTTTTTGGGTTTTATTCTTACTTAAAACTAAAATATTTGGCTCATAAGTTTGGCCTTTGTTGGCTGGCTCTGAGAAGAAAAAAATGTAAAAAGAGAATGGTAAAATCAATTCTAAAGATTTGTTTTATTTAATAACAGTAATATTCAATTATTTCTGCCTAAAGAAATATTTAATTTCTTTGTGCAGAAAGTCTTAAGTTAATCAACCTTGCACATATGTATCTATAGACGTATGAATAAGCAATTAAAAATACATAAATTTTGTTATAGTCAAGAGAAAAGAGATCTTTTTTCATTGTTTCTTTTGACACGGCAATTTATTTTCCACTTGTCTACCGCCTATTTAGAAACTATGGAAAATATTATCATTACAATAACTCTACATGGGCAGAATGTGGAGATTAAATATGAAATAAAGGCAATCTGTAATCCAGACTAGACGCAGACAATCAGTCATCTTTTCATAAAATATAAACTTCAAAAGCAGATCAGCTGCTATAAATAACACGCCCGAGATATTAATCTCGATATTGTTATTTTTCATACAAAATATTTTTGGCAACTTTCCTTATATTTTTGTAGTAATTCTTGAACAAAAACATCGTCTAGGATTTCTTTTGATTATTGGCAACGGGCGTGTGAGTTGTATAAATTGACAAAAATCTTATTTTAACGTTTTTTGTAGCGTTTATAGGACTAATGGCAAATCGTTTCGTATTTTCCGTCTGAAAAAATTGAAAAAAAAGCGGCTTCAAGAATTCTCTATTTTCTCAAAAAACAAAACACGTACTATAAAAACTTAAATGTACGAATGGCAGAAATAAATATTGAGTAAGAATGGCTTTAGTGTGAATTGATTATTTAGGATCGATTAAGAAGAAGCTGCTGGAACGCCGATTTTACCAAACAACTTAGAAAATTTTGGTCCAAACAACTTAGAAAGTGTGTGTCCACGTTATATAATATTTGAGTTATTTAAATATTCGTATTACAATGTAAGACATGATTATTTGTAAAACACTAACATACAGTAGATGTTACGGTTCGCATAAGTCATGTACCAATAAATACATCTTCAAAATCCTAGAACTTCGTACACTTCTAGAAAAGTTGGAAGACAACTCACCTTCCTTGAAGTGTTTCAACATGATGTCCAGAGTGATATCTTCGAACACAAAGTTGCACGGGTTCTGGTAGTACTGGCAGAGAGTGCGCAGCGGCGTGTTGTCGTCGGGGTCCACGAAGGCCAGATCCTTGATGAACAGCACCGTCACTATGTTGCCGCGGTTGCCCTCGTATACCGGAATACGGGAGTAACCTTGGTATTTTGGAGAAATTGTTTGGATAAGTATGGAATAAGTATATAAGACTGTAATTAGAAGTTTTCAGAAAGGCTATCCTTAGATCCGATCATGGAAAGTAAGAAAATATAAACATTCCTCCAAGTACGTTAAAGTCACTGGCGTATATTTTAAATATATATCTGTTTAGCAGATCTGCTATAGCAAAAAATCCCGAAGCTTCGAGGTTTGACTATAAGTCAAATTTTTCTTAACGTCATTGTATATATTTATGTATGTTTATATAAGTAGTAGTAATATATATAACTGTATATATTACAGTAATATTGACAACATAATAAGCCAATTATTATTATTAAAGTAAAAGATACTGCCGTATCTTTTCTCTCTCTCGAATCATTTCTCTTTGCGCCTCCTACATTCATAAGTTTCTGGTAGAGTCTGATTTCTCTTAGAGACATGTTTAAGATCATTATAAACAATTTTCTCTTAGTTATTATATGTATTCTGTACTTTCTTTCATTCGAGGTACATAAATATATAAAAAAAACTACACAATAGTCCCTAAATTACGAAAAAATATTATATAATATATTTTAATTTATGTGTAAAATCTTGTAACAAACACCAATTCGCATTATACATACCATAACTTTATAACAATATTCATCATTCATTCTACGAGAACAATAATAATCTTTTACTTTATCGAGTAGCAAAATATTTAGTAACTCCTAAACTATCCTAAGCAACAACATCAAACACCTACAGAAAGTACAGGTTCGAATGGTAAAGATAGATAGCAAAGTTTATCCATCACAGTTATAGGCTATATAACATGTTATTTATCGTTTCCTTGTAAACTACTGAACCTATGGTCAGATGGTATTCCAGAACTTAGTGTGTCATATGTCATACATAACTTTTAATGTTTCTATATACAAACAAGGACGAAACCGCTGGTAAAATTTAGTTATTATATATATAAGCTCACCAGATTTAACAATTTCTGTCATAGTTTCAAAGTCCAATACACTATTGATAGGCAGCATGTAGCAGTCCTTCAGTTTGGTCATGACATCTCCGACAGTCTTCTTGCGAAGGTCGAGAGCACCTGATATGATGTTCACTTCTTCTTTGTCCAAGTCGTTCACGTGGTTCGTGATCTAGTGGATATAAAATTAAAGGATGGAGAAAGAAGTGATTTATCTCTAGGCTCTGTCTGCCTTCTTTGCGATGTGTGAAGATATGATTAATGATTATGAAGAAAATATGACCACAATGGTCACACACAAGAAAGTAATAAACGCTCCAAAGTAATTAATGATTTTTTCCTACTGCCGAACAATGGAATAATATTTTTTCTGTTTGAGAAGAGTCTGATACATTTTAGCCACAAGAAGTTAGTCTATGATAAATTCTTTTGAAACTGAGGAGGACTTCAGGAGCATCTGGGTGTAGCTATGAGGTTTTCAAGAAGATGATACCCTAAAGATACCTTAGATTTAAAAGTTTAATCTGACTGAACAGACTACTGTAAAATATTTGTAAGTTATTTTGACAACTACATATGCTTGTTAATAAATATATTATTTCTTAGGAAAACCGTAATTTTGCAAACCTTCACTAACTCCTTTAGCCTTTCCCTATTGTAATGTGTACCGATTTCCTCTCCCAAGAAGTAGTCCAGAAGTTTGCTGGTCGGCCATGCGAGTGGAGCACAGATACCCATAACAATCTACAAAGGAACAAAACAAATTCTAAATATTAGAAAAAACTGCTTTAGGTATACCTACTAATTGATTTTAATAAGATTTTTAAAGTGAGATAAATCTGATATTACACTAAGGCTAACATTTGGAAGCCTTTTCCTCAATGGTAATCGAATCCACAACTGATTTCTCTGTTCTAAAACAAAATTATTAAAACATAGTCGACAATTAATCATTAAATAATCAAATTACCTTCATTATCCAAATACTCTTAGCACCAATAAGCAGCCCGTGTCTTGCACAAATAGCTTGAGGCGTGATTTCGGCTATAAACACTATAGCTAGCGTGGAACCTATTACAGCAACTAAGCCTGACGTCAAATCATCCAAAATAACAGTAAAAGTACTGTTCACAGCAACGTTACTCAGCAAAATCGTACAGAGTAAATAGTTTCCATGAGATCTGACTGGCATGATGGCTCTTGCGTACTTCCTCTCTTTTTCTGTTCCAGTATTGGCGATAATTTTTAATTCGGTTCTATCTAACGCCATAAGTCCAAGATTCAATCCGGAGAAGAGAGAAGCCAGCATTAGCAATATGACAATAAGAATGAGAGAGGCCCACAGTGGTAAAAGTTTGTCGTGTATGCTTAGAATCTTCCATTTTTCCTTTCCTTGATGCACGAAGTCTTCTTCGGGGGAGTTTTTGGCGCATATATAGAATTTGTTGTCTTCTAATGGCAGGGGAACTATAAGTTCGAAGAGTGCTGAATCGGCATCCGTGAATTTGACCTGTAAAAAAAGTAAAAAAAAAATGTTTAATAAAGAATGTTAAATGTGACTTATTACTACTTTGTTCCCTAATTTAAGTATTATGTGACGTCATTTGCTAAGAAATTAGTTTTCAATTGAAAAATATAGTCATCTTTATCGTAACCCGCCAACCACCGCGCTGTATATTATTAGATCAAAACTAAAATAAATTAAACAATTATACACTGTCCCACTGCGCTACATTGAAATCTGCAATAATTAACTATTGTTTACGAATTACGATAATTTATTTAAATCTAATCTTAACCTTTATCTGATACCTGATTATTATAAAAAAAACCATTTATTATAACTGGAGCAAGGTGTTCATTCAATAACAATATTAAGAACAAGGCATTTTATTACATTTTATTTCAATGTAAAAAAATATATTACATTGAAAACCATTGTACCTCAGTGGCGTAGCTTCACGCTGTATCACGCATACATCAGGATAAGCAGAAGGAACCTAGTGTTAAGGCACCCCACACACTTTACACACAACTTCTAGACATTGTACGTTAAATAGCGGAACTCAGCGACGCCCTTTGTCTTGTTACCAGAGCAAGAGAATGAATGTCGTTAACACTATTTTTTGCTCTAATTCTTAGTATTTAATATTCCCATGTAACTTGAAACTAAATATAGATTTATTTCCTCTAAGATGATAGTTCCACAAATCACTTCACTAAGTGATTGACGTTTCGGCCTTCACAAGTAACATAAAATAAGCACGGACGCCATTAGCAATACGTACAAACATTAGTGTCAAATCAAAAACTGTTTATTCGATAGGTGTGGTTATAAACATATCCCCCATTACTTTATTTCCTTCTAGTAACAAAAAACTAAGCGAGGCATTTAGTTCCGCTACTCAGCGTCACGAAAATTGGACGGAAAGTGGAAAATTGAGTGTCTCAACACACAAAGTTTCCTGTTGCCTGCCTATTGCGCTTTATGCGGGATAGAACGTGAACCAATTTATTTAAAATATAAAATTACTTTCTACACCTTTTTTTTCTGGACATAACAAATGTTCCTCGGGTTTATACAAATTGCTCACAAAACAATATCCTCGCAAGTGTAATATATCCTTTAATAAAAGTAAGAAAAATTACCGACTATTAATTCCCGACGCATTCCTAATAATTTACCTTTAATTACTTAGAAATTAAGCGGAAACCCAGTATCTTATTCTGAACATGTTCAAGCGGTAATTTTACATTCGGGGTTTTTAGAAGTGTTAGTCATACTATGTAGTAAATAATGCATAACGATCTTTATCTTAACTGTTCGGTTCTACCCGATTAACTTATGTAGGTACCTGGTGGTGTATTCGTGTCAGTAAAACCAGAAAAGTCGTTTCGGATATAAGCCTAAAAATACAAGATACAACATAATTTATGAATAGACATTTAAACAAATTGCCAAATATTTTTAGGGTTCCATACCTTTTAAGGAAAAATCGGACAAGCGTGAGTCGGGCAGTACCAAGGGTTCCGTACAAAAATTGGAGGTCTCGAGCTTTTTCTGAAATTCAGGCTTAGCTTAGCCAGAGCCCTTTCATCTGATACCTCACTTGAACTAGCGGCTTTAATCCTAAATTTTGTCCCTCTTTTAAAATTTTCTTTCGGTTAAATTAAAAAAAATAATAGCCCTAAAAGGGGGCAAAATTTAGTATTAAAGCCGCTAGTTTAAGTGAGGTATCAGATGAAAGGGCTCTGGCTAAGCTTGAATTTCAGAAAAAGCTCGAGGCCTCTAATTTTTGTACGGAATCCTCTGTGGCCGAGCCCGACTCGCAATTGTCCGGTTTTTTTTATTTGAAATATAATGAAATATTAATAAAATTGAAAATAATGTAACATGAATGCAATACAAATAGAGAGAAAGTAAAAAAAATGCCGTATCTCACCTTATATTCCTCACCTTTGACCATAAAGTGACATTTCGTACCATAATTCTCTGGAACATGAGTGAATGCTATCACAGTATCCTTCGTAAAACCTTCACCGAAAAGTCTTAAAGTGAACTTGGTATTTCTGAGAACACTTGGGATCATTCCGTCCACTACTTTGGGTTCTTTGTCAGCTTCTTCGACTCTTAAGCCCACGATTCTTAACTGTCCAGGAACTGTTTGCACCGGATTGACCTGTGCTGAGTCAACTGGCTGTGCTGATTCAGTTGGCAGCGGTATTGCTGTGACATTAGCTTTATCTTCAGTGGTTAGTGCACTTTCCGATACTATTGTGTCTCCAGCCTGACGTTTGATTCTAAGTGATTTTTGATCAGGATTTTGATTTGCAAAGGTCTCAATCATGACATCTTCGATTTGGTCCCCATATTTATTAACAGCTAAGTCCCTGTAGTAATTTTTAACGACGTCATCTTCCAAATCTATTATCTCATCGTGTGGTGTTTCTTCAATTTCATTTTCTGATTGCCTGTGGAGATAAACAAGTATTAAAAATATTTTCTTTTAAATATTTATTACCTTATATTATTGTGTAACTGTTAACAATTATGTTTATAGAAATTCACTTAGAGGCCGTAATGGCAAAGCAGATCAGCGTCTGACAATAAGCACAACTGTTGTGGATACTCTGAAAAGATAAATCGCTGCGTCGAGTTTCGCCACTCAACCCGGTTTGTCTCGAAAGTGGAGAATGGAGTCTCTTAACACAAGATCCTCTCTGTCGATCCGATCCGGATCCGATCTTCTATATGCAGGATAAAGTAGGTTGGGAGAAGCTAGTGTCAAGGCACTCTAGTGTTTATAGTAATTATTTATTGGACAAAAGATTATAAAGAAAAAGTATAAAAGGAGCTAGGACTTCGAATTGCGTAATTTATCTACGAAATCCTATAACGCAATCGCAGCGCAGGGGTATAAGCATGTGACTGTAAAAACGACTGTTGTGGGAATTAAATATTTAATATTTCCTCGTTTTGATAACAAGGCAAAGCGCTTCGTTCGTCACGGGCTCGAGAATTCGGGGGAAAGTGGAAAATGGAAGTGTCTTAATTAGATCGTAGTGTCTTAACATTAGGTTCCCAGGTTCCCTTTGTCTACAATGCTATGCTACGGATATAGCGTGAAGTTAAAGAAGAATCTACGAAATATGAAGTGATAGACAGACATATATTATAGTAAATTACACATAAAGTTGCATCGTTACACTAACACTTAACCCAGTATGATATACCATTCGTATTGATAGTGTAATTGACACAATTTGTATATTGACTGAGTTATCTAACCTACTGTTAATGTAACGTCGCTTTGGTGGTAAAGAGAGACAACTCACTTTATTATAAATTAGTCGTCACACTAATTTTATTATTTATTATTATTTCCTATTCTGAAATTCCAAATTTTCGATAAATCCTGTCTTTGCGCTTCCCTACACTCATTAAACTATCTATATGCCAATTGCCAAGCCTGCACACAAATTCACAACAGTCTAAGTCCAGTCTTTACGTTATCTGACGACAATCACACAGTAAAAGTTTTATATCTCTGTAAAGAGCTTTACGCTTTATCACGCATTTAGCAGGATAGGTAGAGTTAACCTGTTGAGACACTCCGTTCCTATTGAGACACTTCCTTTTTTCCTCTTTTCGCCGAATTCTCGAGGCATTGCGTGTTGGGTGACAGAACTCAACGCCGCTCTGTGCCTTGTTACCAGATGAAATTATTAAATACTCGTATATCATTACTCGAGAGGGAATCGCACAAAGCTGTAGGCTTTTAATATGTCGGTTGACTCTCTTTACCACCAAAGTTACGATACATAGGTTATATAGGTTACCTAGTAATATTGATAAGGTAATAGTAAAATGCGGTTACAGCCGTAATAGTACACTTTTCCAAAAACGATAGAAAACGGAGAATTGAGTGATACAGAATCTATACTTCTATATTCTAATCTGTACAAATATTATCAAGCTGAACGGTTTGTTTGATTGAACGGGCTAATCTCGAAAGCTAGTGGTACGAATTGAAAAAAAATTGTGTTACATTTACCATTTATCGAGGAATGCTATATTGCATCACGTTAATCTTTATATAAAGTCAATAAAACCCACTGCACCAGCGGCCAGATTTTGTTATATTATAATATTTATTTTGGGTCCCTAGCCTCACCCTGAAAGTGTAAAAAAATGTCAGTAATATAACATTTTACATTATTGCCATTGAAAAAAATCGGGGCAGCGACTTAATAGACGCTATCACGCGATGGCTAGCTTCAATTTTGTTTATTAATCTATGACCTTCCCATCAAATTCAATGAAAAGAAGACAGGGTTCGGACTACCCTATTTTTTTATTGGTCTTAGGTTTCAATTAAACATTATGTTATTGCGGTTGCGAGTTCAATTTACACTCTAGAGAAGTATTACATTAAACTTGTTTTCATGTTGAATTCGATCGCTGAACATGCAGCATGCATCGTAACACTTGATTCCCTTTGCCTATTCTGCTATGCGTGAAAAAGCGTGAAACTGTTAATGCCAGGAATTATTAGCTTAAGGTGTGTTCTGGTGACTCTATTATTATAATAAATTCTTGTGCCAGTGCAAGTTGTTGGTATCTTAGTCATAAAAATTATAGGCAGTTAAGCATGTAGGTACCACGTATCTTATCTGTCGCCAGCATCTTACATCAAGACGGGTACATGTTTGAGCAGAATTACATTCTACTTGTGCAGTTCTACTTTATTTTTATTTCCATTTTTATACGCAGCGTTTAGATCCGCCTCTCAGAACGCAAAGTCCTTTAGATTAGATTCTTTAGATTTGAATTCATTAAATTTAGAAATATATACAATAAAACTTAACGCCACGCTTTCCTCGTTACCACAGCGAAGAAATCAAAATATTAAACATTTCATTCCCTCTAGTGGAAATCGAACCCACAATAATCACGTTTACGACTCTGTCCCACAGTGCCACGATGATTATATACATGAAAGTGACCCTATATGTTAGTAACTTCTTAATGATTAACTCGTTAAGCCAATTTTAATATACACTTATTACAGATAAGCGTTGGAAGGCCAGGAAGGACATATTCTGTTGCGCTCGTGGCGTAGGGGCACAAGTGTTCAGTGGGGTACATGACGGTTGTGGGTTCGATTCCCACCCATATATACTTAATGTTTTCATTTCTTCGCTCCGGTAACGAGGCAAAGCGCGGGGTTAAGTTCCTCCTCGGAACACGCAACGCCTAAAGAAATCGGCGGAAAATGGGGATGCTTAATGGAAACAGAGTATCTTAACACTAGATTCCAAGGTCCCCTAAGCCTAATCCTGTGCGGGATGTGGATGTGCGGGATACAGCGTGAAGCTACAAATAAAAATGGTACATCTTCACTTTCTACCCGTTAAATGTAATTAGATGTTGAGATAGCGGAACCTGACGCCGCATTCTATCAATTTCGTTCAATCAATAAATCACGACCAACTCTGTCGAGACAGCAACAAAATCTTAAGATTTTTTTTCGCGAAACTTGCCAATCCCATCTGGTTGACGAACACGCCGCGTCCACTTGGTTCGCTGCCAGCGCTATGACGTCATACTATATTTTAAGAGTCACGCATAATATGAATTATATTATAATTTGCACGCTGTACTTTCACTTTTGAACGTCACTATTGCCAGTGCCAGAACGTGGGTGTTTTTTTTTTTGTTTTATAAGTTGCTTAATAGGCCTTTAAGATAAGGGTTTTTCTATAGAAACAATTTTAGACTAAAAGGCGGAGAGAATTTAAGTAAGTCACTAAATTGTCTCTCTTATGAGTGACGCGCGCGTTGAGTGACGAAACTCAACGTCACAAGCTTTATTATCTTACTACAGCGAGAAAATGAAAATAATTTATTCACCTCACAACAATCAAACAAATTTGTGCTGCTACGACACGACGTCAATAATCATAATAAACAGAATTCTAATCCTGAATTAGGTCATTTAAATATAATACGTGGAATTATTTATATTTATCGTGGAATTATTTATCACGAAACAACTATTACAGTGAAATGGTTCTGGCGCACCCTCAGTGGGGCAACGTCGATTGAATCACCACTGGAGGTAATGAATTACATTTAATTTCGCTCAAAAATTTCAGACATAGATGCAAAAGCGCGTGACGTTCAGCCCGACGGTTGTGGGTTCGACTGCCTCTCATGAGAATGAAATATTTAATATTTTCATTTCCTCACTCCAGTATCGAGACCAAGCGCGGCGTTGAGTTCCGCCACTCAACACGTAGTGCCTCGAGAATTCGTCAAAAAGTGTGTAACGGAGTTGTCTTAAAAGAGTGATGAGATTGATGGAGGATGAGTCTGGAATGTAATGATTAATATTCACTTTTTTTCTACCTACATCGTTAAAGGGAGATACAAAATATAAATTGAAAAGGAAGGACTGACAAGGACAGCTACCATATTTTCTATCACAATTATTTTATTTAGTTATATAAGTGGACCACCATACTATACATAAAACAATCAGCTATAAAAAATCGAATTTGCACCAAAACATTGTTAGTTTACCTGAAATTAGTGTTTTAAACGTAAACAAACTGAATTCTGTTCAAGAGTGCTCCTTTGATTCTTCTATAAACAAATCAAATTCCTGAATTCATTGTAACAAATGTACTACAAATACAATTGTATTTTTAATCGGAGTCTTACGACTTCGTTTTTTTCCTATAAAATAGTTTTTTTTTAAGGATGGAAAAGAAAAATAATTAAAAAAAAAACGTATAAATATTTGGAAGTAGCGGGACTTCAACTCGTTTTTCTTGTAAACTGTCCAAAAGTTCTGATCACTAAGCAGTTTGCAGAAAGTATAGCATAAACGATTACTATGTATCTTTCTTTATTGTGGAATAACTTTTGAAAAATATTATAGAAGTTTATTATGTCTTCAAATTAAAAGTATTGTAACGTAATTGGATCAACTGATCACTATTTTTTAATATATTCATAAAAAAAGTAATAGCAAAATTAAACTAAAAAATATTGTCCTGTAGTGTTTTATTTTAACCGGAAAATATATATAATAATTAATCTCAGGTAGCCAGAATGAGTTGAAGCATTAGTCACAAACACAATTAGACCATAAAAAATAGACACATCCCAGCAGACGGTGTTTATGGCGGGCGTAAAGCTAAGATGGCGGCGAGCGAGGCGCGAAATTACACTATAACTTTTTATTTCCATTTAGTATAATGGCCGTTTAATTTGTTGGCGTCATTCGGACATTTAGGTCATATTAATGAAGTTCTTACTGCAATATGATACATTTGTAATAATTTTTAGCAGCCTCTAGCTTTTTCCCAATAGCATAGTAGACAGAGAACTTTTTGTTAAGACAATCCATTGCTCATTTTCCGCATGGATTCGCGACATTTTTTGTTGAAAAACGGAACTTAACGCCTCGCCGCAGTTCAAAATAAATTCATTACCCCTAGTGGGATCGAATCCACACCCGTCGCGTTTACTCTCACTCTCTACGGCAGAATTTATATTTAAATGAAAACTAAAAGGATATAATAAAATTTCAAGTATTAAATTATTTAGGCGTTTATTTCTCCAGCTCTGGCGGCCATCCAATACTGATGTAAGGACATATCATACCGAACAAAAATAAACATAAACTGAAAAATTCTCAACGCCTGCCAAAATACTTAAATATTTTTAATTTTTTTTCAATTTCATGCTTCACTCCGCATATGAAAGGATAGGCAGAGGGAATCCAGAGTCAAAATTACGTTTCCCATCTGAATTCTAGACATTACGTATTGAGCCACGGAACTGAACGCCGCATATTGCCAGAGCGCGAACACTAATATATATAATTTTTGTCGGTTGGCGTGATGTTGAGTTATTCGTCCATTTGTCGCGCACATACTTAATGCAAATTTAAGAGTAATGTGATTTTCTCGTAGATAATATTGTCAGAAATTAACCATATTGAAACCATAAAGAAATTAACCATATTGACACAGGAAGCACTAGCTTTCAAATAAAAAAATCATGATCAAAATCGGCTCACCCAGTCAAAAATTCTGACACAACAAACATAAAAATCAGTCCAATTGATAACCTCCTCCTTTTACAAAAGTCGGTTAAAAATAATTCATTCTCCTAAATGAGAGTAGAACTCACAACCATCCCGCCACTATTACACCACGATTGTCATTATGACTAAGTACAGTTGGGACGAGTTTTACCAAATCGAAATGTCATTCTAATATTTATGTTTCTTTTTTTTAATTTATTCATAGACTAGCGGCCTGCTCGCGGCTTTGCCCGCTTGAATTACATGATTATTCATTTAAGAAATATATATATTACAAACAGCCTTAATTATTAATTAATTGATTTGGATAAGTACTCACGATATTATTTGTAAAATAACTTATATTAGCTCCTGTACAGTTTTTAAATTAGTAACATTATTAGTTAAATATATAATTGGTTTACAGAATATACATAGAAAGCACGTTTTTAGGCATTTTTATATAATCTATAAAATAATCAACATTTTCGGGCAAGTTCAAGTCGTACTCATGCCCCGAGAGTTTTCGTACCAGTTTCATGAAAGGAGATACACCAAAAGAATAACTAAGTTGTCATTTTGTATCAATTTAAGTACAGATTAAAATTTGTACTTAATGGTTTTTTCTGTGACACAAATACAAATAAGTAGTCAATTTTTGAAGAATAATTTTGGAATTTTCCTTTATACGTGCCGTAAGTTTTAACTTCTTAACAAATTTCGAAATTGTATATCAACGGGAAGTACCCTATAGTTATGATAGAAAATGCGACAAAAAACAANACAAACAGACAAACAGACAAACAGACAAACAGACAAACAGACAAACAGACAAACAGACAAACAGACAAACAGACAAACAGACAAACAGACAAACAGACAAACAGACAAACAGACAAACAGACAAACAGACAAACAGACAAACAGACAAACAGACAAACAGACAAACAGACAAACAGACAAACAGACAAACAGACAAACAGACAAACAGACAAACAGACAAACAGACAAACAGACAAACAGACAAACAGACAAACAGACAAACAGACAAACAGACAAACAGACAAACAGACAAACAGACAAACAGACAAACAGACAAAAATTCCAAAAATGTTGGAAATGGATTCTGTTAATTATCCTTTAACACCCTGGCTAATTTTTTTTTAAATATTTTCAATGTACAGAAACGACTTTTCTACAGATTTATTATAAGTATAGTTTATAATTTATGAATGAAAACGGCATCTCAAGATCGATCTCACAATTAAGAGTGGCTTATAAACACGAGCATTAGGTATCTGGAATAATCTTGAATAATTTATCTTGATACGTGTTAAACAAACCGTTTCGGCCTAGGGCAAACTAGTTTTGCCTGATATCAAGTTAGGCCAGTAACATCTACATATATGTAGTTGTAATTAAAATGTTCAAATAAGGTTTACGACAGTTTTGATGGAGAAACAAATATATAACTAGGAACTACAGTAAGACGTAGTTTAGAATTTCCTCACATCGCTGATCGGGCCCATTCAACATGAGTTTAATACTTTTAGTCCGAGATATCTGTATTATACATACCTAAATATTCAGAAGATATTATTAATAAAATAACAGTTATTTATACATATTATACACCAACCATTAATGTACATAAACGAAATAAGAATATTTACCTCAACTGGTAATCAAACCAACTGACTTCCAGAAATTTCGTCTTCTATGAATCAAACTCGTCAACACTAATTGTTGAACAAACAGAATAATCTACCAAATAAGTCTTAATTATGCTCCACATTCAAATTTTGACAATTAACACCCCCAATGTGTGTCGAAAAATATACTTTATTACAATCAAAATAGACACTATTATTGTATGCACATACATGAGTATATATGAATATAACGTCATCATCACCAAGTTAGAAAGGGTTTGTTTGTAAACGTAAAACAATATGTAGTTATATTCAATATCACTTCGCAATGTCTTTAAAACAGACGGAAATCAAAGAACAGAGTGTATTAACACTAAGTTTTCTCCGCCTACCCTGCTAAATATTGAAAGCTCTTTCGATTCGAAGCATAAGTTCCTGAGATTAACGCGATCAACTAAACAAGCTCATCAGTTTTATAATATTATTATAGTAAAGGTACTTTTTAAATTTTCGTATATATTAATTGTAAGTACATATAAGTTTTATGACTTAGTGAGGATAAGTTATGATTTATGCTTGTTACCTAACATTTCATCTAAATCCTACTAATATTATTTAATAAAAGTTTGTGTGGATGGATGATCCACTTTCACGCAAATCCTACTAAACTAATTTAGATGAAACTTTGCAGTAATAAAGCTATAAGCTTTATTACATCCGATTAACACAGCGACTGCAATTTATGAAAAGATTCCGTATAATTTGGCTATGATATAACAATAACTTCAAGCGGACGGAGCAAAAAAATGTATATGTATTAATAATATATCTATTATTATTTCGTGTCAGGCCAGCAGTGGCGCAGGAGCTCAAGCGTGCAACTGTAAATCGAACCCATAAGCTGTCGCAGGTTGTGGGTTCGATTCCCACTCAAAGAAATGAAATATTTAATATTTTCATTTGTTAGCTCTGGTAGCGAGGAAAAGCGCAGCGCTGGGTTCTGCCACTCAACACGAACGTGTGGAAAGTGTTGAACAGGAGCAGGTTCCCCCTGCCTACCCTACTATGTGTAGGATACAGTGTGAAGCAAACAAAGAAACATATGTAGTATAGTTATAACTGTAGCTTCTATTTAAGATTCATATCACACATGATGTCAAGGAAAATACCGTGGGAAATCAACCTAGGGTGTTTACCTGTGAATTTTTTTAACTGAGGTCGTCGTGGCACTACGTCTGGCTATAAACACGACAATTTAGAGTTCGATTCTTACTCGGGGGAACGAATTAGTTGCATTTCCTCGCTCTGGTAACAAGACAAAATTGGGTGAAAAGTAGGGAATAGCCTGTCTTGATACTATGCGTCGTGAAGCTAAATAATGTTTTTAACCAATTTCTAAACAAAGGTGGTCTTCACGTTTTTATGTCATATTATCGGAATAGGGTAATATTTTAGTATCAAGATCGATTAAATCTTCTAATTAGGCGGGCTAAATATTGCAGTTGTAGGTAATTTTGTCCAATAAATCTCTCGGTAATAAAAAGTCACATCGAAATAATCCTTTTTATATAAACAAAAAAAAACTTGACTATTTCCCAAATTGGGATACACTAAATTGGGGAATAGTTCAAGTTTATTTCAAATCAATGTATCGTCAAATTTCTGAAGGCCACATATAGTATAGGTACAATTTAGTATTAGTAACAGATGGAATAGCTTAAGAACTGAACTTTAGAAACCTGGAAAAAGAGATTATAAACGTAAATAACTACTCAAAGTTGTTATAAATACGGATAAATCGGTTTCAACTCTGAGATTAATCTTGAGATAATATTAAAACGGCATTTCAAGATCAATCTCAGAGTTGAGAGTTCTTCTAGTTCAAGTTTTCAATGTTGCTGTTAACAGATACTTTTGATACATGTATGACCACACACTGTTTATTATTCACTTACTATTTGATACATGTGTATCAAAGTGTGCACACTGTGTATGAAACGTCGACATCAATAAATTATACTTTTTTATATAACAAAATAATATGCAACTAAATTCTTTAAATTGTTTGAATATTTTTAAATATGTACCGGCGGTCTGTGATACCTCAGGCGCTTAGAAGTAGAACGCGTTATGTGTCATACACAGCTGTTAGTTGTTTCCATTTGACAACCTCGTCGAAACAGCAGTTTAACTTTCAATCTATCTATTATTATTATCAAAAGTGGCTTCAATACTATAAATAAATTATAAACCAACTCTTTTTATATAAAAATTAAACCTGTGACCATCGCTATGCATTAGACACAAGTCACCTGCTTCATGAGGATGCTAAATAGAAATACTCAGACAATGTATGGAACCTTGTCAAATTAAACAATCGGAACATTTACGAACAACAAACGTTTACGAACGAGCGTTCAATGTGACGTAGTTCTAAATATATCCATTGACACATTTTGCTGAACCGATATGGGTAGGCGGAAAAAACTTAAAACGACTTTGAAATAAGAAGTATTATATTTGCATCGCCTGTTATTTAAAAATAATTTTTACCTGCAGCTTCAGCCGCGTGGAAATAAACTATATTCACCTTTTTAATATTAGTATGAACATCACAATATTTTTAAGCAAATGAAAAAACAATAAAATTACATGCTTAAAGGTCTTTTCCAAAGATTCAATGGCTCAGTGAGACGGCCTCTGTCGGCGGCTGTGAGTGTGACGAAGATGGATAGCGAGAGTTCTTCAGTGGGACTATGGGGTCTATATTTCAAAATAAAAAAATTTGAACTTTTACAATTTATATTTTAACACGTTTAATTATTTGATATCAAATAATTATACTTTAAAGTAATAAAAGGGCAGTGCTAATGCAAAATTATTAATAATTATATTTTATTAAATAATTATTATTATCATCA
Organism: Heliconius hermathena; assembly: GCA_013403705.1. Lineage (NCBI taxonomy): Eukaryota > Metazoa > Arthropoda > Insecta > Lepidoptera > Nymphalidae > Heliconius > Heliconius hermathena. The sequence goes on along the minus strand of JAAIXJ010000199.1, from coordinate 165,554 downwards.
TCATATGCGATGAGTTATTTTCATTTCTCCGCTCTGAAAAACCTTGAGTTCCGCCACTCATCTACTACGCGGGTTTAGGAAGGATTCACACTATACTGGCAGTCACGATTCATTTATGGTCCGATATCATTTGTTAAAAATATTCTTACATGAGAAACAATGAGAACATTCATCTCTATCGTTCGGTCATGATCCAGTCCAATCACAAGTCATACAAGAATAGAGAATGAAACGTGATCGACACTATAGTGTGAAACCTCCCTAAATCGTAAAGCATACATCATATGCCTATGATATATAAGGTAAACAACAGCTTAGATAGCACATTCATTCATTCATTCTATTAGAACCTTTCAGTCTATTAGAATGTGAGGTGTAATACGACGCTAATTTATAGTCTAAAGTTCCGGTGTTTGAGCTTATGTATGTGACAGAAGAAGGAAAGCCAAGGGAATATCTAGTACAGTACAAGATATGAATCGTAAAAATAATTCTGTACGGCAAAACTTTAAACTGGATTTACTAATCACTTTTTTTTCTTTGCCTTCATTAAATACACATTGCTTAGATATCTCTAAGCAATGTGTATTTAATGAAGGAAAGGTCGACTGTATTTTGATCTATAATCTCAATTTAAATATTGGCGCGAATGGCACTCGAACCTGAAATAAACGGCAAAGAGCCCTATAGCGGTACCATTTTTTTTTAATGTATGTGACGGGTGGTCAAATGGAAATAACTAGGAGTTTTGTATGACACATGACATATTCTAAATGAGGAGGATGACACATTCTAAGTGGAAGTTTGAACAAAATACTAATACATATTCGCCATTTTGTTTTGACGGCCATATTGAATATACAATGTCACAGATTATACATAATTGTAACTAATATATTGTTCATTGAAATAAAAGCTTGTTTATAATAGGCTTTTTTTTCTACATATGAAATATTTTTGTAGCTTTACAATGACCTAGTGTTAAGACACTCCCTTCTACATTTTCCGCCAAATTCTGGACTCGGGAGTCAAGATCGCGCTATGCCTCGACACCAGAGCGAGGAAAATAAAAATATTAAATATTTCACTACCCCGAGTTAGAATCGAACTCACAATCTGCCACGTTTACAGTCGCCATTGTGCCACGACTAAGCTCAAATCTATTATTGAACTATTAATAATAATTCTATATACACGCGATGATAGATAACAACCAGAGCTGGATAATTTATAAATATTTATGAGTTTCAGGCAAAAATTTACAATCAACCGAAATATAATAAAAGCCTATTTGTTATTTTCCGAAAGTAAAGTTATTTTAATCAATTTCCGTTACCGTTTCATAGTTAGCCAGTTATACTTTATATGTATCCGAATTACAAATTTATATGTAATAAATATTTAACATTTTTTGATGACGAGGCAACATGCGGCGTTGAGTTCCTCCAGCACGCAGATGAGATGCGGAATGGAAAATGGATGGCGAAATGGAAGTGTCTTAATGGAAACGGAGTGTCTTAACACTAGGTTCCTTTTATCTACTCTGCTATGTGCGAGGTACAGCGAGAAGCCAAAAAAATATTGCACAATAACGATTTATTCGAGTTATACTTTTACAGTTGCAATAAAACTATTGAACCTGGTAACGCCTCAAACAATTACTGTACTATAGAAGTGATTTCACATGCCCTCTAAAGACACAATCTACATATTTTTCAATATAAATCATAAAATGCTTCGCCCCAAATTATTGTCGCACAGTATAGTCGACGAGTCGTGGCCGACTTGAAGTTAGGTAGTTACTATTGCGCATTGACTCTCGGGAAGAAAATTATCAAATGTAAGAAAAATCAAACGAGCGCAACTATCTACAGCTAACTTCAAGACGGCCACGACACATCGGGCGTACTGTACACAATTATCATAACCTAATTCGAGTAGCGTCTGGCGAAGCGTCTGGTTAGCTGCCAACATCATCGCCTACAGCCTACAGCTACATACAAACTATACATATTCTCATACTTATATAAAATGTGCGTCCGTCACTCATTGTATGTAAAAATGGCGCTTGCACACTTATTATACCTACCGAGTTTTCGGAATGTTTTCAAAGAAACTGATGTTGTTTCTTTGATGATGATGTTTCTTTTCAGTTTTATAACGCATTGTGGGAAGGTGGAGGTAATGTGCATTGCGTGTTGCAATGAACCTCTAATTTTAATATAATTTATTTATAAAGTTGTCTATTCAAATATTGTAAAGCTGAAGAATTAGTTTGGTTGAACACGGTTGATGTCAGGAACTACTGGTTAGAATTGAATAAACCTTTTAGGCTGGATAAACTAACGTGAAGGACAATATACACGGAACACTCAATGTATATATCGAGTGACACAACAATTAGTGTCGCATCAGTCATGAGTGTGAACACGCGGTGTCCAAGTGTCTACTGTAGTTGGAACGTTTTTGAACCGGTTTGACATTCTCAATTTCTCAATACACCAGTCCGCCCGTGAACAGCAGCACATACAATAATATTAGCTTCACGATGTATCCCGCACATAGCAAGGTAGGCAGAGGGAACCTAGGAACCTAGTGTTAAGAGAATTTCATTTCTTTTAAGACAGCTTCCGTTTCCCACTTTCTTGGCTCCGCCGAATTCTCTCGGCATTGCTCGCGTGTTTAGTGGCGGAATTCAACGCCATAAATTAAATATTTCATTTCCTGGATTGAGTATCGAAGCATCCTCCTGCGCCACGACTGGCCTCAGATCACAATTTCTGCCGTAGTCTATTCGTTCCATTAGTTATTTTCACTCAATCATTCATTCGAAGTTGCATATAAAAGCTACTATATAATAAATATAAGCTAGTGGTGTAAAATTGTATAATAGGGTGTGAATTAGAGCGTGGTATATTTATATAACAGACATTGCTGGTCGCCATTTTGATAAAATATGATTCACATGTTACAGATAAGGAATTTGTTTATATCTCTCATTTAATTTTGCCACACAGTAGGTACCCTGTGTCCGTTTATTTTTGCGTTTTTCCTGAAATCTATAATAATACGTAATATACACCTATATACCCGTATACACCTATATACCTATATACCCGTACAGTGGATATTATAGTGGAGAAAGGAAGTGTCTTAATGTAATCGAAGTGTGTTGAGACTAGATTCTTAGGTTCCTTCTGCCCACCCTGCTATGTACATATAGATACGGCGTAAAGAAATATCTTTATTTACTTTTTCTCAATATTATAAGCTGTTGTTTGTTTGGTTGAACGCGCTAATCTCGGAACTTACTGATTTGAACTGAAGAAAAAAATATATACTCGTAGGATATCCTATGTATTGGGGTTATAGGTTATCTTACATCGCGTTAATCGTCTCATATACAAGTATAACTCTTAATTATTACCATTAGACCCCACAGATGAAGCTACAGACTAAAGGCTAAAGGCGGATGGTACGTGCCCACCCTAGAAATTTTATTAACAAAAAAATTGCTTTAAAAAGCGCAGGACACCCTCTTTCCCCAGAAAATATGTCTAAATACGTTCATGACAAAATGTAGTAGTCGATGATGATATAATTATGTCATGTACATATTCATTAAAAATTAAAAAAAATAATTAAAAAACATCATTTATAAAACCAGGGAGCTTTGCCCGATACTCGCATGCTCGCGTCATGTCGATTTTTTATTATACTACCTCAGCGCCTCCTCATGTACGATATTCTTGATTTGGCACTGCAATATCAGTCATTTGGTGCAACAATGACTTATTTGAACTTTATTATTAGGGTCGTACCCAAAAGATAAAACGGGACCCTATTACTAAGTCCGATGTCCGTCCGTCCGTTTGTCTATCACCAGGCTACGTCTCTTGAACAGTGACAGTTAGACAATTAAAATTTTCATTTTCCTCAAACGAGCAGTACAAAAATAATTTAAAATCAAAATAAGCTTCACGCTGTATCCCGCACACAGCAGGGTAGGCAGAGGGAACCTAGTGTTAACACACTCCGTTCCTCACTTTCTGCCGAATTCTGGAGGCATTGCGTGTTGAGTGGCACATTATCTTATACAGTAAAGAGAGAAAAGGCGGTATATACTGCTGAACCGATATTGATACAACTTGTTCTGTTCCCTTAATATTACATATTTAAATAAACAAATCACGATAATATGGTTTTTAGTAATTATTTTTAATTTGTGAACAAACTTGCACTTAAGAAATTTGTTCTACATGCTTGGAAACTTTAATAGATCATCTTGCTCAAATATTAACCAATTCCAATAATTTTACGTTACGTACATATATATCAAACCCACGAACTTTTTCTTTGAAATCGGTTAAAAATGACGGAAACTACAGCCTCCTAAGTTGTCGAAATGACTCACGATTATCAAAACATATAACTTATAGTATGATTAATGTTTTATTTATGTTTTGAATAACAAAATAAATTGTTGTTCAATAGTTTTTCCGACACAACACACAATGCATCCAGAATTTGATAAAGTGTGGTGAACGGAAGTCTTAACGCTAGGTGCCCAGGTTCCCCCTGCCTACTCTACTATATGCAAGATACAGTCTGTTTTTTTTATTATTAATATTATGCAATAATATTATAAAAGTTACAAAAATATAAAATTTATCAAAAAAAAAATGATAGTTACATTATAAAATTACATTTGTACAAATAAAGTCCTTAATGAGTTCACAAATAAAGGTACATAACAACATACATAAAGTATACATATAAGTGTCGGGCTGTAGGTGAGATGTTTGTAGGTTCGATTCCCACTTTTCTATTTTTATATGTTAGCTTCACACTGCTGTATACCGATCTCGCCTACAGCAACGAAAGCAGAGGGAACTTGGGAACATAGTATTAGGACACTTCGTTCCCATTCAAACACTTCCGCTAACCAGTTTCCGTTGATTTCTGGAAGCATTGCGTGTTGAATGGCGGAAGTTAAAGCCACGCTTGTCATCAGAGCGAAGAAGCGTAAAAATAATTCATTCCCCCGAATGGGAATCGAATCCACAACGGTCCCGTTTACTGTCTGCATCGCCACGGCCTAGGTAAAAAAACTTCATCGAATTTGGTTTAAACCTAAAATATCAAAAGGTTTTAGGTTTGGGTTCCTCTACTCAAAGCACAGTTTCTGAAACTGGGGTAGAGCGGGGTAGGAGGGGAAAATTTAGTTTATGGAGAAATACAAAAATAATTGTCTGAAAAATTTAAATAATTTGAGGCTTTTGTGGCGACGACGCGACGCGACGATATCTATCACGACGTCTGACTGTAAATGCGATGGCTGTGGGTTCGCATCCCACTTGGGGGAACGAGTTATTTTTATTTATTAACTATAAGAAGACAAAGCGCGGCGTTGAGTTCTGCCACTGAACAAAGTAAGTCGCAAGAATGGGAGTAACAGAGAGTTCGGAGTGTCTTCACACTGCATTCCCGTTTACTTTCTCTTTAATACGTGGGATAATGGGCATGCGTAAAATTAATAATGTTAAATAATATCAAATATACAGATATACATATAATTAAGAAGTCTCATAATTAAATAAACTTAATTAAATATAAAATCGAAATCAACAGGCAGGCAATAACTCACCGCTGACTGGCGATGACGTCACCTTCCAAATGATAATCCAGCGGGAACCATTCTTTACCCGTTCCACCACATAAATACAACTTTACCGATCTATCAACAACAATTTCTACGTCTTCACCAATAAAATTAGATTGTAAATTATCTAAATTACACACGCCCGGTACAGGAGTCAACGACCACCGATCAAAATCGCCGTCAACATTCAAAAGGTAAACACATTTATTTATATCACAATTTCTCTTTAACACATTAATAGAAAACAATGGCGATGATGTTGTAAAAGTTAGGTATAATAAAAGAATTATACCGCTAGTCCGTAAACCGCGCACACGTGCCATTGCTGTTAGTTGCCGCGACTGTTTGTGAATGTATTCTGATTTCTGATCGCCTCAACGCCTACTGGTAGTGACATAGGAAGACGTCCGTCTGTCAGTTTATAGTGTTGCCAGTTGACGGTTGTGTTTTTATTTTGAAGCAAAGGATTACAATGTATTTATTTCTTTTAGAAATGTAAATTTTGATGTATAGGATGTGGAGATTAAGCTGTATGGTGCTTGTTCGTTATTTATCCGTGTTATTATCCATGTTGCTTTTTTTTATTTATGTGTATATTTTTTAATTAAACGTATATATATTTATTGTCTTCATGTTCTTTTCTTATATTTGTACACTGTGTGTGACTGTGTGTCACATATTTCTTTTCTAAACATATCAAGGTTGTTATGAAATTTATATTATAATATTTTTGTAATATATGACATAATATGTAGGTTATAACGATAATATAAAGAATTATTAAATATATTTTTTTAATTCAGTTTAAGTATAAAAATTCCGATGACTCTCTCCATAGTTAGATAAAGTTTCATATTTTTTTTTCACTCTATAATAAAAAAGAAAACAAATACATCGCTTCTAGAGCTTATACCCAATGAGATTCTTGTATAAATATTCCTTTAAAAAAGGTAAAATAGTTAAATTGCAACATTAGGTTGAATAGGTTAGGGATGGACATAATATATTTTGTTGATTATCGATACTGTAATACAATAAAAAATATTAAAGTTTGCGTAATATAAAAAATATTATAATTTGTTAAACTTACCTTCATGTTACGTAAACATTATTTATCATATTTGCGACATTTACCAGACAAGGACGAACATAGATAAGATTTGATAAAGATAATAAACGTTTTAGTAGTTTAAGGGATTATGTAACTCTAAATATATATATTTAAGATATTATCGTTATAAATGCGTTTATACTATTGTGTTATCTTCCTAAGTAGGTATTTAAATATGGTTTTGAATCTTAATAATATTTTAACAATAGGTGTCGCTCATGTAAATAGTATGTCTTTTATTTACTTTAACCCGGTTTTCTACAGCGTATACAGCAGGAAATCTAGTGTCCAGATACATTTTAGAGATGAATTGATCTCCTTATAAAAAATATTTAACAGTATATATCAAGAGAAATAGTATATATCAAGATCATCTTGTCTTTATCGAGTTGTTATAAATAAATATTTATTAAAGTATGTTAAAAGTATGCCATATATTAATTATTCGATTTAATTATATTATACTATTTATGTGTTGTAAAAAAAATATTATCTACTTTCAAACTCAGATTACATATAATTTACTATCGAATTAATGATCATTAATTGAATGTTTCCAATTATAAAGGGATTAATAATGATTTTTATCAAATCATGATGATACGCCACAAACACAATGTATGCACACGACTATCACAATGTATTACGACGGAAGTCGTAAGTTCTATTCGCGTGTGGGGTAATTGTTTGTTTACGCTTTTAAAGTATTTTGACTTCAGATAAACCATGAGCTTTAAGTACATAACACTAATAACGTTATGTTTAAAATTATGATTTTGATTCCTAGTGAAACTTACACTGTTGACAATTCTATATTTTTGTGACTAAACTTTGCCAGAAACAAATTATGAGAACTACGGCTAGCTATATCCTAATATTGGATGAGTTACCTATGCATCTTCATCTCCCGCTATTTACAGGATAGATGAGAAGAACATGATGTTCTGTGGAAACAGAACATTATTTTTTTTTCTTAAAGAAAAGAGAAGTGCCAAGTATACCTACCCGTTTCGCATTCTTTTTTATCTATTAACTCAGTCTATTGGTATCCATGCCTCCTGGACACAAGCTTCCCTCAGAGTGCACCAGTAATCCCGGCCAGTGGTACGGCCTTCTGCATCCAGTAAATTTTATCAATTTTTCGTAATAGGCAACAAAACTCTGCCAGCATTTTCTAAGGAGATCGTAACATCGAAAGTCTCGGAAGAGTCCTCTCATCCACGGCCAGCCATCGTAGTAGAATTTACATTTACTTGTAGAATTTACAGTTACTTGGTGTATTTTAATGTTTGCCAGTCAGTATAAAAAAAATGAATAGAAAGAGCCACGTCAGAACATAGAAGACAAGCGTATTTTTGTATATATTTGTTATTTATATGGATGTTCCTGAGTAAAAATTACAGTTCTATGTATGTTACGAAATGAAACAACTAACATACATTTTGAAAATGTGGAAATAAAAAATTTGCATATTTTTGACTGACTGTAAATGTAACGCTTGTGTTTCGATTCATTTGGAGAAATTAGTTATTATCATTTTCCCACTGGTGGCGTCGAGTTGCAAACAGTATGAAGTTAAAAACTAAACAAAAACCATTTACTTCACTTTGGCATATCTCAAATCATAACTCATACTACATTTAAAACTATTAAATATTAACAAAGCTTTCCTACTTTGATATTATAAAAATATTCAATAGAAAACAATAATTCAATAATTTAATAGTTCGTTCAAGTGTAACGTTATCAGTATGATAATAGTCAATCAGTTCATATTAGATTATGACACACTGACATCGTCAATGAGGCATAGATTTTTCGATAATTTAGATTTAAAATAGATAAGTAAACACTAGCATATTACGCAATTTGTTTTTCTTTACTATGATAAATATCTGTAGTGTAGTAGGTATTATGGTCATTATAATCGTAAAATGGTTCACAGAATACATCTACTCAAGTTTCAAATGTGTGATTCTAAAAGTTTCAAAATAAAGTGGCTGTGCTGTGACGGATAGACAGACAGACATAAGGAATCTATGAGGAAAAGAAGAACATTTTATATTTTATTATTATTATTATTTGTTTTCTTATAGATGAAGGTCATATTTTAACTGGATTTTTTTAACATGCAATTTCCCATGGTGTAACATTATCTCTTTTCTACCGTACAACCTCCTTCGTGTATTCTTCAAACAACGTGATATTGGAAAATTGATTCGTGCCCAGCTGGCACGTTGTGAACATTGTAATTGAAGAGCAGAATAAAATAAAAATATACTTTAAAATATTAATTTGATGGCGGATATCCGAGTAGGCCACAGATAACCTTGGACACTTCTTCTTCTTCTTCTTTTAAAACACTTCGTTTTCTATCTTCTGGCTAATTTCGACACATTGCGTGTTGCGTAGAACCTAACTCCGCAGTTTGTCATGGGTTAAAGTAAAGACTATAATTTAAATATTCTAAACACCGTTTCGAGTACAGATTGAACTTTCGATATTATCAATTACATTCAGACTCAACAATTCTGTTTCTTTTCTTTCTTTGTTTCTTTTCATTGTGCTGATAGAGGTTGCAGTTAATAGTTCAATAGTGAAACGCCTCGACCAACATCTTAAGAGGTTATCGTTTAGCTGTTGGATCAAGAACTAGATGCAGGAGACTGTATTACTTGAGACGGTATTGTGATGAGGTTTTTCTCTCTGGAGCCCTAGCCACTGATGGCCTGGGCCCCTATCCCGACGTCGGAAATATTTTTTTTATGTTTAAAATGTATTTTTTTATATTTAAAATGTAAAATTTATTCCTCTTTAATAATAGAAATGTATAAAGTATATTTAATTCCACAGTTAGGCAAGAAAATCAGAATAGAGGCCAGTCGTGGCGCAGGGGCACACAGTGTGACTGTAAACCGGTTGTGGGTTCGATCCCCACTCGAGGAAGGTTTGTACGGTACATTAAGACATTCTTTCTATAACCTATCAAAGTGATGGAGGCATAGAATTCTAAAAATAAAATTTGGTTATCTTTTTCAAATTTAACATTTTATCCGCTTATGTACGTATGAATGACAAAATAGAGCGTTACAAACTCTAATCACACTTTTTTTCAAGACCAGGTGTTTTAAATTAATATTATAAAATAGATTGAACTAGGTTTAAGTGAAGTTATAAACTAAAAGTGAACTTTTTTTTGCATTACAATTTTTATTTAATTAAATAATTTATTTTCGTTGTTTATTTATTATTTTAGAATATTGACTTTTTTAGTTTTCATGTCATCCTTTATATATGGTTTTATAGGAGTCGTCATGCTTTAACCTTTCTATCGCATCAGTTATCATCGACACAATTCTTGAAAGTCAACTGAAATTGAACCTCTTAGTTTTCCCAGGTAATATGTTTTTATAAACATGGGCCGATTTGCTACTACCTACCTATAAGCAAACTTGTAAACAACAAGTAATATGGAAGTGTAGTAATTTCTATTATAATAATCTCAAAATTCTGATAGGATAGGATTTAGGGAATGTATTCAGTTTTTCCACTCAATACGTCTCGAAGATTTGGCAGAGAGTACTAAAACTGTAGGCCTGTGGGAATTCAGTAATAGTAACTGAAGAAAACTAAGTGACCTCTGTCTGCTTTTAATCTAGTCTAATATAATTTGAATATTATAAATTCACTTATTCATCGCTTAGAAATAAAATATCAATAATTTATTTCAATTAATATTTAAATGTAAAACAAATTGTCATTAATTTATATAACATTGTTTTACTGGAAGAGATCTCTTATAAACATTTTATTTATGTTTTATTCAAAACAATAAAAATTGAATGATAATAGTCATTACGGTGGTCTAATATGGGATTGATCCCAATTCAGTGTAACGAATTATTCTCGTATCTCCAGGGGTGACCAGTGTCTCAACACTAGGTTCTGCTTACATTGCTTTACGGAAAAAGCCTGAAACTGTTGCTTATTAGTGTTACTTTGTTTAAAAGCTGCATTCTTCAGAAGTGCTATAGGCTATATAACATTACGGTTTAAGTCTTAGTTAGCCTCAAATAATGAAATAACAAAAACAAGGAACGCCATCGAATTGCTTTAAGCGCGTGCGCTGCACACATAGCTAATTATATGTCAGTACGTTGTATGACAAACATATTCAATTTTATATCTTATAAGTAAGTGACATAAGGCATTTTGTGACAAAAATAATTTAACATTGTAAGGTATATTTCATCGATTTTTATTTCACATGTATATTGAAAACTTACGATCGAAAGTTCTTTCAACATTTAGAAAATTTAATGAAGATAATCTTTAGCTTTTATAGCATGTAATTTGGACGTATACTTTTCGGGCAAATGTAAAATTAAATTAATTTAATCCTCTGTTTATGGCCGCAAGATGAGTTCTAGTCCCACGGGGGGCGTCCTTGCCGCCGATGACGTCCTATCATACATCCACGTTCATTATTGAATGTACCATTCTGTTGGCAAATGCAGTATAATAAAAGTATTAAAGGTGGTATGCAGGCGAAGCCGCGAGTGGACCGCTAGTACTATAATATATATTTATTCTATTAGAAAATCTTAATAGATTTTTTTTTTATGGAAAAGGACAAGGCAAACGAGCGTTCGGGTCACCTGATGGTAAGTGATTACCGCCGCCCACGGCCCCGTGCAACACCAGAGGAGCTACAGGTGCGTTGCCGGCCTTTAAGGTGGAGATAGACGCGCTTTTTGAAGGTACCCATGTCATATCGACCTGGAAACACTGCCGCGGGTAGGCCATTCCACAGTTCCGTGGTGCGTGAAAGGAACTTCCTACGAAACAGCACAGTAGTGGATTGCCACGTATCCAGGTGGTGTGGATGATATTTCAGCTTATGGCGTACTGTGCGGTTCAAAAATTCGGCGGCAGGTAACAGGTCAAACAGTTCTTCAGAACACTCCCCATGATAAATGCGATAGAGAACGCACAGCGAGGAGACGTCTCTACGCAAAGCCAAAGTATCAAGCCTTTCACAGATTATTGGGTCCCCCAATGATTCGAATTGCTCTACTTTGTATGCGATCAAATGATTCAAGCTGATACTGGGGTGCACCAGCCCAGAGATGAGAACAGTACTCCATATGAGGCCGAACCTTGGCCCTATATTGGGCCAAACGGTGTTTTGGCGAGAAGTACCGTCTCGCTCTGTTGATGACCCCCAGTTTCTTCGAGGCTAACTTGGCCTTGCTTTCCAGATGATCGCGATACTGGCAGTCACTCGAAACATTAAGGCCCAATATACTGATACTGGACGCGGCTGTAAGGGGAATCTTCTGAAAGACTGGTGATACGATAAATGGGATTTTTTTTGTGGTTAACGCGCAAACTTGTGTCTTCAAGGGGTTAAACTGAACTAGGTTCCTTTCACCCCATGAGGAGACATTGTTGAGGGATACCTCAACAGAAGACACAAGTTTATTTCGGCACTGTTCGGCGTTTTCCCGAGAAAGACTTGCTCGTCCGGAGTAAACAGCGTCGACCGTGCTATCATCTGCATAGGAATGAATGCTAGAATCCTCCAACATGTCATTGATATGCAGAAGAAACAGCGTAGGGGACAGCACGCAGCCTTGGGGAACGCCAGCGTTCACGGGCATATGTTTAGAGCAAAAACCGTCGACAGCGACCTTGATGCTGCGCCCAGTGAGAAAGCTGGCGATCCACTTGCATAAATTCTCGGGAAGCCCATAGGATGGAAGTTTAGCCAGGAGCACCACATGCTACATTCGATCAAAGGCCTTCTCCATGTCCAAGCTAACTGCCAGGCCCTCTCCCTTGGTTTCAATAGCTGCACCCCAGCGATGGGTAAGGTAAACCAGAAGATCACCGGTTGAGCGACCATGGCGGAAGCCATATTGTCGGTCATTAATCAATCGGTGATCCTCTAGATCAGTGGTTCCCAACCAGTGGTCCGCGGACCACCAGTGGTCCGCAGAAGGCTAAATATGGTCCGCGAACGATTTTAATTTTATGACTGGGGTTGGTGAAGCGAAGTTTCTGTTTGAATATCACAGTTATTTTTTATTGTACCTACATGCATAGTGGTCCCTGCTATCAAAACTGATATCAAAGTGGTCCTTGATCAAGAAAAGGTTGGGAACCCCTGCTCTAGATAAACCAAGAGCTGGCCATTGATAATGCTTTCTATGACTTTTGAGAGCAGGGAGGTGATAGCAATAGGCCTGTAGTTAGATGGATCGGAACCATCGTCTTTCTTTGGGATCGGGTGGATAAGAGCGCTAAAATTATTATTTAAATGTATTTATATTTACTCTATATTTTTAAAACGGAAAAGAGGACGTCCACTACGGAGATGGGAAGACGACATAAAGGCAGCAGTGGGAGCAACATGGACGAGGAAAGCACGCGATCGTCAAGTGTGGAAGGATCTGGGGGAGGCCTATGCTGAGAAGCAAAACAAACTATTTACCGATGTCTAGATATAAGTATCTTATTATATATTGTAAAACATTTAAGTTTGTTAATAAAGGCTATTTCTATTCTATTCTATTCTACTCTATATTTTTAAATTATAATTGGGAGTTATAAATCATTGCTAATAATTTTATAATTGTAATAAAATAGTAATGAAGTAAAACGCTTAGTATCCGCATCAATAAGTTTATTTTACACTGTTCAAGAGCCAAATCAAATATAGAAGTATATAAAATACAACTCTTTGACGCTATGTCTAGTGATCGCCACAAGAGTGATTGACAGCTAAGCTAGTCAAGTTTCTTGTAGCTAATTAATACTTAGACAAACTTAGGTAAAAAAATATTAAAATTAACAAGTGCAAATAAATGTTATTATAATTTATCGAAAAAGAAAATCAATTAACTCCTTCTTTTTGTTACACAAAATAATGATAATTGAATTCATAAAAGTTTGCGATTTTCATCAATGTTTTCTCTGTTTCTGTCTACGGGAAATACCCCAATAGGTTTTGATTACGCGGCTTATAAAGTACATACCTAAAGTTTTTTTTTAATTTTAAAGCGTTATATCACACTTAAAGCGTTATTCCAAACGTAGTGGGATTAGAACCCGCGTTTCTCGCACCGTACAAGCGCCCCGACCACTAAGCCATACTTTCTCAGTAGGTACCTAACGTTACGTTCAAAATTTTGATTTTTTTTCAATATTTTTAATTGCGGATGTACCCGTGTACTCAATTTGTATAAAGTGAGTGAATTATAATAAAATTAAACGATTGTAACAATTTTTATTCCTAATGTTAATTTCCTTACTTCATGGCAAATTTCATAACTATAGGTTCACTGGAAGTAGCCTATAGGTTTAAATTATAACATACAGTACTACCAATGGATGCTCTTGAGAAATGCTCGTATCTTTTGAATGCGTTTATTTAAAAAAAAAATTTTTACCGATGACAGCACTTAATAATTGATATTAATTTCAATTTGATACCTCCGGACAATATAATGATCCTATAAGGGTCTTTTTGTGAGTTACAAAACCCTAAAAATATAATTTTCCTTTACAAGTTTAATAATTTCAACAAGCTTTTATTTAACTCGCCATGTAAATGTATGTGATATCTTTCAACTTGGCCAACTTCCCAGTGCGTTTACTTCTGATGACAGATTCAAAATGGCCACCGCAACATAATGGCGGATTACAGATTTTTGCAATACCACCTAAGTGAATCAAATGAAAGTTCTGGTTTTATAAAGTGTACACTATGAAAAAAATTTAGAAAGCTGGTTCTTAAAAAAGGTTTTTTTAATTAATATTTTATATATATTCGTCGTATGGAGACGTCCAGGCTAGGGGGTGTGTTTGTAACGCGACGGTTGTAGGTTCAGTCCCCACTCGAGGTAATGAATTATAATTTCTTAATATTTTCATTTTTTGGTTCTGGCGCCAAGGCAAACCCCGATATTGAATTCCGCAAATCAACATGCAATGCCTCGAAAAATTTGGCGGGAAGTGGAGAGAGAATGGTGTGCCTTAACTGAGTTCCCTTTACCTACCCTATCTATGCGCGATACAGCGTTAAGTTGATTTATTTTTAAAAAATAAATAAATAAAACACACACTAAAAACAGAATTTCCTTTATATCCATCCATATTACATATACAATACAAAATCACAATTAAGGTATATTAGCGAGGTAGTCCTTCACATGCGCGGGGTCGAGTCTTCGGAAACCGCTCGCGTCGCAGATACCCACCTCTATATTGTCTGCTGTCATTTGACCTTCGAAGCCTTCCTTAAGTGTTAGTATAGCTGTGTGCACTGCGTCGTCGAGTTCTAGTTCTTCTGTGTATCTGAAAAATTAAAAATACAATAAATCAGCTTCACATTTTTTCTATACTAATATTATAAAGGAAACTCAGGAACAACTGGTATAAATTAAACTATTATTTTTGTTTTATATTTAAACTTAAAATTTGAGAATTTCATACAAAAAATGGCAGGAACCTAGCATAAACAACTGTATCTTTTGATTGCATTGAGAAGTTTGGTTATTTATAAGCTACAAGAAACTGTAAACTTAAGATATTAACTTTAGATTGAAACCTTCACAAGTTCTTAGAAAAAGGGCCTTGACAGACAACAAAGCAGTCTTGCAAGTTAAGGAACCCTAAAAATAAATTTAAAAAAACATTATAAAACAATATACCTCTTCTCCAAGAAAGTCTTGCCATTATTAAAGTTCTTGCCCATGGCAGTGGCCTTCCACGCAAAGTAGGCTCCAGAGGGGTCGCACTGGAACAGGTAAGGCCGGTCTCCGTCCCACCCACAGATGAGCAACGAAACACCAAATGGACGGACACCACTGGAATGTGTATATTTGTGTTATATTAATAAATTATTGACGATTATGATATTTATTAAAAGATTTTTTTTTAATTGGCAAAGACAAAATATGAAAACTAAGATAAAATAACAAAAATACAACTTTTTAAAACAAAATTCTCTATTAGAGTTGTGAAAATTATTAACAAAACAAAACTCGTGGACTATACATATGACCAAAATGTAACTAATCACTGTCTGTACATAAAAGATATATATAAAAAAATCAGGGACTTTAGGGATTATCAGGGACATTAAGTGATGTAACAGTACCAAAAATATTCATTTAAATTTTTACTGTGTCTGTACACACTAATGTGAGAAACAGTTTAAATGCAGTTTTCACTAATGTATTTTGGTAAAAGTCCCTTAAAATTTATTGTTCATCTTATTTCAATCAGATCATAAACAAAAAAATGTATAATTTACTTGCACGCACAGATGAAGTCACAAGCGTAACTTGATAGATATAACATTTTAAACCACTTTCTCACCCAGACTGAGTGTACTCCTGCATTACTGTGGCCACTCTCTGCACTAATTGAGCTGTAGGTATCGGCTCTTTGTACATCAAGTAGTATTGTTGTGCCATTTTCCTAGCCTGGGTTACAAGAAGACGGTAGTCAGGACCCATGCCGGAGTATACCATGCCTGGAATAGACATGTTATGTAAATATAATTATCAGCTTCTTACTTATAAAAGCTTAAAAAAGCTATCATTAAAGTTAAACACTTTAATGATATTTATAATATCATTAAAATTATGATAATGTTAGTAAATTTGATATATTATTCATATTAGAATATAGGTGTTTGTGTGTGGGAGATGAATAGGATTATTTGAAATTATACTATGAAATTTTCCTTTTTTTATTTTTAATAATTGTAAGACTATTTCTGCTATGTTAAAAACTTAATAAAAAGTATGAATATTTTGATTTTTCTAAATAGTTGTCACTTAGAATTTCCAGCTTTAAATCTTTATTATGATATATTATTTCATACTTCAACTTACCGATGTGGCCAGTGATCATCTCCACTTTATTAACACTGTGTTCATCATAAAGAATACTCTTGTGCTTATTTTCAGTTGCAATTACAACACCATTGGATGCTGAAGACAGTGAAATATTTATTAATTTATTTTTTCTTCTAATAACAATATTTATTATCTTTCAAATGAAAATATATAGTCGATTTCAAACAATGAGTAAGCAAAAGTAACCTGTAAAACGTAAACTCACCTTTAATTCCCACGGAGGTGCCCCCAGCGGCTACTGCAGCTAAGGCATATTCAATTTGCACCAATTTCCCTGACGGGCTGAAAATAATGACTAAATTATTAATTTATAACATTATTAAACACTTTTAATTCTAAGTTTCTAACACCGGTTATTTTAAAGTAAATACAAAAAATCAAAGGAGTTTTATTCCTATTTGAAATCGTAGTTTCTCAAAACATTAAAAACTTTTTTTAAAGCTCACTGTATATAAATAAACAATAAAATTCACCTAAAAGTTGTTAGAGAAAAACTATAGCGTTCAGACGCCATGATTACAAAGCAAATTGTCAAAAACACAAATTAATCAAATTCACTCTTAAATGTTGCCAGCTTTGATTGTCATGTTATTTTGGTTTAGAAGTCGTTTTACTTTTGTTATTTACATCTTTTCTATGCGATTGGAAAAGTCGTGATAATCTGATACCGTAGGTATCTTTACATTATCTATTTTTTTTATCATTTTAGAAATATTTTAATCACTAAGCCCGTTGGGAGAAGCGCTTATAATTTATAAATATAAAATATTAACAATAATGTCCTTTATTCCGACATAAAAAAATTGTATGAAACAGCTTATAAAATATTATTTTGACTAATATTCAATAATTTTGCAAAAAAATTAAGTAATAAAAAATTTTATAGCCCATGTATTGAAGGAAAAAAAGTTACGTAAATTGATCCAGTAGCTAAAACGTAAGATGCCATACAATAAAAAATAAAATGTCAATTGGTCCAAAAAATGGGCCAATACCAGTCAATAGATATCGCTCAATATTTTAACTTTTGAAGGAACTATAAATTAAATGCGCTATTTTTAATTATATTGTCTATTTTGGGAGACGTAATTAAATAAATTTGATTAAAATGTCCAATTTTCGTGGTTCTTCGCCTTTATCGGAAGCAATGTCGGATACATTAGAAAGAAGTCGTGGAGAAAAGGCGCAGCTAACTAAAACGCCTTCGCACAGTCAAATGTTTCTACATAAAACTAATACTAGTATTATAAAGAATTATTCAGATAAAAATGGGAACGATGTGTCGAAATCAATGCAAAAAGGGCGGAAGACATTCGCTTTTTGGACTCTCGTTTGCTTATTATTTGTGTTGGCTGTTGGGAATTTAATTTTAACTTTTACTATTTTAGCTGTTTTGAGACTTGGACATGGTAATTATTATATAAAATTAATTAAAATGTTTCACCATTCCATGCCATGCCTGTGGATATACTTTTTCTTATTTTTGTATATTACATTTTTTGTTTATGTATATTACTATTTGTTTCATGGCGCTTTTTTTTAAATTTATTATTTACAAGCGGCCCGCTCGCCGTTTCGACCGCTTATACAAATTACAAAGATAACTTTTGAGGTCTAATAACATTAACATTTTAAATACTATAGGCATACATTGAAAACTAAAGTTTCAGCCAATTGTTGCATGCAATGCAATATTTTATGTCACATAACTTTTCTATTTATGAACCAAAATTTATGAATAAATAAAACTACCACTTTGTTAAGTGAAATCTGGATTAAAATCCATTGAGCCATTTTAAGTTTACAGCGTACACACACAGACTAACAGACAAAATTTTTCAAAACCATTATATTGGGTTATGTTACTTAAATAAACATTTATTAAAACATTGAATATTTTAAACAAAAGCCTAAAATTAACATTAATTTCCAGGTTTGGAAAGCATGGAGTTTCTACCAGAGTATAATGCTCTAAAATTCTTTGGTGATGCAAATTTGGACCATGTTTACAAGAGAGATGGTCTCATTGAGAGCTTCCAAGATGTTCCCATGAGTATAACTAGCGAGAATGGATCTGTGTTATTTAATTTGTTGACTCGGTATTTTTTTCATTATTATATTTAAATATTTTTTTGCCACTTACATTCTTAATGTTCTGCCACTCAAGACGCAATGCCTCTAGAATTCGGCAGAAAGTGGGGAACGGAGTGTCTTAATACTAGGTTCCCTCTGCCTACCCTGCTGTGTGCGGGATACAGCGTGAAGCTGATTTATTTTGATTTATTTTTTTTAATTCTTAATGTAACTTAATGTAATGAAAAATAAATTGTTAAAGTCCTTTACATCTTTTTTCTACGAGTTTTAAGACATATGTTACTCTACTTTCTGTCTAATATTGAGACATTATGTTTGAATGATAATACTTAACACCACTCTTTGTCGACCAGAACAGAAGTTAAGTAATATTTAATTTTCTAATAATAATATCATTTTTAAAACAATTTTTGTACATATATTGACAAGTAAAGTTTTAGGCATGTCAATAAAACAGTTATTTATAGCCATTTTGAAATAAAATACTGCAACCTGTCGCATTTACTACTCGGCTTGTGCCTGCGCACCACAACTGGCCTCTCCAAATAAAATTTCTTACATCGCACCCTAATTTAAGGCTATCTCGCTCTGACACAAAGCTAGTGGTGAACACCTCAGGAGTATTTATCAGAGGAGTCAATTCCTTAGAGCTGAAGGATCCAGAGACTGGGGAGCAGGTGTTTAGTACAGCAAACCCAGAGATGACTGTTACTGATGCATTGAAAAATTTAAATGCTAAGGTAATTTAGTTTTGGTTATTTATATTAATATCACAAAGCTCTAATGTTTATTTGACTGGATGCACTAATCTCAGGAAATACTTGTTTGAATTTTTTTTTGTGTTTTTAGTAGTTAATTGTTTTGATAATACACTTACGAGTGATGCAACCCATACTTAGAATTCTAAACCTTTTTGCCGAATTCTTAAGGCATTGTTTGTTGACTGGTAGAACTCAACACTCTGTTCTGTCTAGTTATTAGAGCGATGAAATGAAAATGTCAAATATTTAATTCCCCCTGGTAGGAATCGAACCTACAACCGTTGCGTTTACAGTCGTACGCTTGTAATTATAAAATATTAACTGCTCACGCTTGTAATATAAACTATTAGCTCTATATTTGCTTTTTTCTGCAATTTAAACTAGAGCTAATACAAATTTATGTGATTACTGAATACGTGGCTCTGGTGACGAGGAACAGCGTGGCGTTGTGTTTCGCAGCTCAACACACAAATACCTTCTTAGAACGGAGGAAACGGAAGTGCTTCAAGGGGAATGTAATTTCTTAACACTAGGCCTACTCTCCTAAATGCGTGATACAACATGAAGCTAAAAAATCTTATTATAATATTTAACAAATCAGTAGACAGTTTATTTATAGCATATTACAGATATTTCCTCTTTTACTACTAAACCTAACCATAAGTCATAAACCTATAACCAAAAAACTAAACTTCATTACAAAATTCCAGCAAATATCAACAAAAAGAGTATCATCACCAGTCGATGAGGATCTCACCTTCCGTTCAGAGACATCAGCCTACCTCAGAGGATCAGAAGGTACTCGGATGGAGTCTAAGGAGCTGTTCTGGAGTGCCGATCAGGATATTTATTTGAAGTCCATCAACGGCTCAGTAGTTTTGAGCGGCAAAGAAGGTGTTTATATAGATGTTAGATATCTTCCGATAGCTTTGCCTTTAAATAAAGATAAATTTTATGGAACCGGGCAGTTTAAAGTGTGTGTGTGCATGCCGCAAGGCAAGTTGTTCCGGATAGCTGTTCCTAATGGACAGAAAGTTACCTGTTCCCATGTTAATATGACAGGTGATTTTAATCCTTGCGCTTAATTTTTCTTAAATGTACAGTGCGGTCGACGAGTCGTGGCCGCCATAAAGCTATGCTTTTTGAACTTTTGCGCATTGTACACTCGTGAAGGAAATTAATCAAAATAAGAAAATTTAGAAATTGACTATGTTTAGAGTTATTTGTGTCAGAATTTGAATGTGTAACACATTCGAATCCTGGTTGAGTCTTTAATGATTCAGTTATTTATGTTTATATGTTATGTAAATTTTTGCCTTTATACACAGCTGTAGAGATAGAGTCATATTGGTATAGAGGGATTCCAGCATTAATATTTTAAATATTAGTAAATTTCTATGTACTGTATCTGAGGACTAGATAGCCAATGGTTACACTCGCAGAGGTATTTACACTGTTAAAGTTACAGGCCGCGGGCAGCTAAAATCAAATGAGAACACAACGTTTTTTGTGCTTTAAATTTTTTGGCCGTTTTTTAGACTGTAATCCTTAATCTATTAATAGTTGTTGGAAGAGAAAACTTAACTTTGGTAATAGTAAAACATTTTTTCTGTTTATTGTCAGAAATATGTAAATATTGTTTTTAAAAGCAAAGAAGAGCTTTATGTCGTTAGTGCAATTAAATAAATAGAATACAACTATATAAACCTAATTTCATATTTTTAAGTAAATTTCTTTTTTTTAGGATATTACAATATAATTAAATAATATGCGTAAAGTAGGGTACCTTGTCATCTCTGTCACCAAACCTTTATTAGCTTAAAAATAAAATTCGTCACTACTTGTTTCTAGTACTTTGTTAATTTATATTTTTAACTTTGTTATTTGTAAAATGCTTTAAATATTTTTTTTTATTATGAACGTTTTTTTACATAGATATGGTAGATAAAATTGCCGCTTTGGGTTCCGCTCCTCAACATGCAGTGTCAATGCACTTGCACATTGGGGAGGAGAAAAGAGTGTCATAACACTTCTCTTTGTAGTCTTACATTAAGGAATAAAAATTAAAATAAAAACCTAAATCAGCTTCGCGCTTTATCCCGCACACAGCACGGTAAGCAGAGAGAACCTAGTCAGTTCCTCATTTTCCGCCAATTTCTGGAGGCATTGAGTGTTGAGTGGCGGAACTCAACGGCGTGCTTTGCCTCCATACTAGAGCGAGGAAATGAATGTAAATTAAATTTCATTTCATCAAGTGGAGATCGAATCGTCAACCAGTCGTGTTTACAGTCACACTTTGTGTTCCTGCGCCACGACTGGCCTCATAAATAGAATTAGTTTATATTTAAAGTGCAATTTATTTTTTGAGCCACGAATTACTTTTTGTGTACAAGTGATAATCTAAGTTTTAGATACAAATATTATTTTATTAATGTTATTGTTACATTTTTGTTGATTTTATTAAATAAATGTAATAAATATAAAATACTGTAAGATGCATATCTAGTCAATAGAATTAAATGGTTTTCTAAGTGATAGATTTTTTTTTAAAAATCAAATTTACTTTGCTCTACACAAAAACCAAAAATATTAAAATGAAATTGTTAAAAAATATGTTTATTTAAACGCACAAGGTCTTGGGCGAAACCAAATGCAGTGTACAACTAAAGTAAGGTTTTTTTTATTAAAAATTTAATTCAATCAGCTTCACGCTGCATCCCGCACACATCAGGGTAGGCAGAGTGAATCTAGTGTTAAGGCACTCCGTTCCCCAATTTTTTTTATTAGTATAAATGGCTTTTTAGAGGGAATTAACAAAAAGTAACAAATTTCACACCCTACGATACTACCCTGTATGTATATGAATACGTAGATGCTGATCCATCAAGGCATCTGAATCATCACCAATAGCTAAATTTAAAAAATGTAAAATAAAACACACAAATACAAAGTAAGATCTTTATATCTTGTAATGTAACAATAATTTACTTTATTACTTCATAGACAAAAAAAAATTATAATATAATAAAATAATAATAACATTACAAATGGCTACGGTTAAAAACTTGCAATACTGCGGTAATCTCGGGATGAACAGAAGTAACAAAATGCATTTATTATCTGTGATTTACGATAAAAAAAATCTGACATTTTAACTAAACCACAGATAACAAAAAAACCTTATGGACCTTTGATATATGAGTAAAGTATAGAAGAAAGAATAACGATTAATAATTCTATATCACTCATATCAAATATTAGTAAAAATATGCAATTACAATAACGCCATATATAAATAGATGGGTTCGAGCGAATAATTCTACATTTTTGTACATAAGACCGTTTAAGCGTATCGGACTGCGGAAAGAGGGCAACACCGTCAAATATTCCCGCCATATTTTTTAAAATCTTGCTCTTTTATAAATATTATAAAAACGTATATCAGTAAGTATAATAAAATTCAGATCGATAAAATAAAAGATTTTTTCAATAAAAATCGGTAGCGTCTTTGGTCTGTACATAAACATGACGGGTTATAAAAGTATGACCATAAACTATAGACTTATACTTAGCCATTTTCTTAAAAACAAGAGAAAAAAAGAAGTGTTAGTTTATACAAAATAATAAAACCTACTTTGTTGCGTCGTGGGTACCCACACAAGTCTTTTATAAATTAAG
The DNA here is from genome assembly GCA_013403705.1 of Heliconius hermathena. Lineage (NCBI taxonomy): Eukaryota > Metazoa > Arthropoda > Insecta > Lepidoptera > Nymphalidae > Heliconius > Heliconius hermathena. The sequence goes on along the minus strand of JAAIXJ010000199.1, from coordinate 142,316 downwards.
TAGGCACATTTAATTATATACGAATACTGTACATGAAAAAAAAAACAATATTTCTATTTATACAAGTCAGCCGCCGCTTTGACTGACAACACACAACTGTACATAATATACAATTAGTTATTAGAATGACTATTACCAAAATAAAATTATAATAATAAAAAAAACAAGGCGCGTTATATAAAATAAAGTCTTTCTTCTTAAAGCATACTCCTACACTTGGAATATCCAAACTCGATAATCACGATTAGGCCGAGCAGTTTACGAAGTGGGCCAGTGTGAAATGGCATATTTTTTTTTAAATGGACGTATGTTATTTTTAACAACTATGGATATGTAATTTTTGAACTTTTAATTTATGGGATGGTGTTGTGCAAAAATGATTAAAGTCACAGTAAAACATTTCTAAGTAAAACGATTTGATAGTTAAATAACTGTACAGAAATAACTGTAAAGAAAAATGATCTTTATAGACAGCCTTTTCAATCCTTCAAAGTTAACATTTATTTAGGTAAAAATATGACTTCTTCTTTTGCACAACATATCCAATTAACATTTTAAAAAATTAAGCTGGTATTTTATTACTTACACACTAATTATTTATCTATAAAATTCAAAAAGAATATATGCTATTGAATTGGTAATTACATCTATCTATTCATAAACAAACATATCGGACATCTCTCTAAATAAGAGGCAGTGGACATTATCATAACTATAGGAAATCAGCAATAAAAGTGTTACAGTACAACTAACCTCTAAAATATATATATTATAGTTACTTTAAATTGACACGGTGTAGAGTTTTGCCACTCAATATTTAATATCTTGAAAATTAGGAGGTATGTGGGGAACGGAGTGTCTTAAAACTAGGTTCCTTTTATCCACTTTGCTAACCTATTTTGCTTATTTTGTTCTTCATTTTCCTTATTTATTTCAACACATGTTGCTTGATGATTGATATAAATAGCCATTTCATCACTGACGCCACATAACCTAAGGCCTAGACAATACCTAGCCAATTTAAACACTATTTAAGCACCACGTGGTGTAAGCAAGCAGTCTCAAGCTCAATGCACTCAAAAAAGCGATTAGGTATAAATCAATTCCTCGATCACTTAATTAGAATCATAAGAATTGACATTTTATATAATTAATTTTAAATCGACATCACTCACCCCGCGTTAAGTAGTCGGTTACTGGTTAAAAATGGTTTAAATGCTTAAAAATTTGGCACTCTTCATCACTAGTGCCCTACCAATTGTAAAAATAAGCTCAAAACGCGCCATTTTCGTTCATATTTTTCTTAAATTCCGAATGAACTACGTTAAACAATAAACATCCTAACACAAAGAAGTTTAGCGTAAACTTTAGAGCTAACTAGAAACGAGTGAAAAGTTCAATTATTAATTTTAACATTCTTAAAGTCTTATTCCACATATCGGATAGAAAAACACTTTTTTTAGAAACGTATAAAAAACGTGAACGTAGCAGGATTTGAAGCCATGCTCCATCAATAAACCATATGTTCTCATATGTACTTATGTATGGTTTAGTGGTCAGAGTTTACAAGAAGCGCGGGTTCAAATTCTGCTAGGTTGAAATTTTAATATTTTCTAAAAAAAAGTAAAAGTTCAAGTGTTACTATTTTAGTGTAAATTTAATTTAAAATTGCATAAACAAGAAAAAGAAAAACTCCGACTAAAAGCCAGAATCGCGTAGTCCATTCATTTGCCGCCAAATTTTGACAGTTACAGTTGCAATCGAATTTTATTTACAACATTTATTTAATTTCCATCATAAGGCTGATTCTCAAAATTTAGAAAACCGCCAAATAAACGTTATTATAAAAAATAGGTATTGTATAAAAATATCAACGTCGAATTTTTTTGCTCGACATTTTTTATGTAGTACCGTACGGTCGACGAGTCGTAATCGCTCTCTGAAGTTAGCTACAGATGGCTGCGCAGATTTGATTTTAGGATTTTTCTTACCTTTACTCAATTATGTACTGTATGCTTAATGTTATATTTTTTGGGTAATAAATTAAAAGAAACGCCGTCACTCATAATGGCTGGAAGTTAAGCTTGTTCTCGATGAATGTAATGTGGAGCTGTGCTGTGGCATACTGGAAGTGGGCGGCGGTAGTCGGGCGTTTGCCGCCAACCTCTCTTGTTCCTCTAATTGTGCTGCAAACTCATCTTCCAAGGCCTATAACCGTTAAAAAAATAGAAAATAATAACAGTCATTATTACATTTCATTGGTTAATTCAAATTTAATGTATTAGGGGCCATTTACAAATTACGTCATACATTATGCAATTTTAAATTAATTAGTAATTTCTTACTAAATTAAAAGAGCAATTTGGAAATTATTTTATATAGTTCAAACAAAATTAGTTTTAATAACTACTTAAATATTATATTTTAAAATCTGACGTCACGAAACTTAGAACTTCACATTGGCCCCCTTTGACAAATGACGTTATTTATAGATGGCTACTAATAATTTGTATACATTAGTCCATACCAAAAATATATATAAAATAAAGAAAAAAAAATGCACAATCCATGCAAATATACAAACACCACATACCATGCACGGTCCATCGTTGCTCCGCTATCCATGATTATATTAAATGACCTCACCTTGTTATTTATTAGTTACCATGCTTACAACGGAGTTATTAAAATAAACTAATAATTATTTTTTTTCAACTTCAATTTAAAAGCTGCGGCTGTAAAGTTCAAATATTATGATTTTGATAAGTAATGTATATTACAGTACTGTCGACGAGTCGTGGCCATCTTTACGGCTTTCTGAACATTTGCGTATTGTACACTCGGGAAGAAAATAATGAAAAATATGAAAAAATCATAAAATTACATCTGCGCAGTCGTTTACAGATAACTTCGACGACGTCATTCAACGACTCGTTAACCGTAGTGTATATGTTAACAATTACTTTTTTAAATGAAGCGAAGAAAATAAGGTTTGTTTTTTGTTTTTAATAGATATTTACAGGTACCACCACCATAAGAAATAAGGCAAATATTTAGAAACATAACATCTTTATTTACAAGTTTATTATAATTATAGCAAGCATTTAATCGATATTTGCTAGCAATAAGCTTTAAAATACTCTTTCAATTATAGGCAGGACGTTGTGGAAATGATTGGAACAATACTGGACTAATTTTGATATAAAAATATTAAAAAAAGAAAAATAATTACTTTAATTTAAAGATATAGTGTCTTTTTGGGAATATTTAACAGTAAGTTTAAATTTATATATCAAAATTAAAAATCGACCAATAGTCCACAATTGGTTAGGAGTTCAAAATTCTAAAAATTATATTATATAATTTAACTTGTGACTTAAGATATAGACTATAATTATATTTTAAATAAGAATAAAAAATTTAAACTACTAAAACGTTGCATATGACCAACAATGTTTATTATGGTATTTTAATGGAATAATTTATCAATTTAAAACCACAATAAAATAAAATATAGGATATATTATATTGACGTTAGTCACATCTCCAACATCTGGCAAGTGGCACAGACATCAATTAATATTAAAAAACAGTATTGTTTTGTTTAGAGTAGAACTTAAAATTATGTTAGTATTAATGTATTTGTACATAAATTTTATATTACATATCTAAATAGTAAAAGACATGCATATTTCAAAAAGTAATAAAAGTACAAATTAAATAAAGCTAAAACATGATTGTAACCTAATGTAAAACAATCATTTAATACTTTTCTTTAATATTAAAAAAAATATTACTAATACAGAGGAAATGAAAACACATGGTGATTAAATAAGAAAAAAAAAATCTTTTTTACCTATTATTACTTTTTATATAAAAAAACGCAAATCCAATAATATCTATATAAATAATTTTAATGAAATGGACAAGGCAAACATTATAATATTAACATTAAAATTTAACAATAATAAAAATATTTTTTTCATTTAATTTGGTAAACTAGGTTTAGGCACATGGAATGTCTTTATAAATCTTAATTTAGGCTTACACCACCCTCTTTTCTACAAACTAAATTAAATCTAATTTGGACTAAAATATCATAAATGCGATATTTTATTTAATCTATGCACATAATTGTATATTATATTCGGACTTGGAAGGAAATAATGAGCATTATATCATCTGTGAATATACGGATAATATAGAAAAATATAAATATTTTTTAGAAATTTCATAAATTTAAAAGAATTCAATTTGGTTTGTTAAAAATATTCTGTTAATATCAAAAAATAAAGTATTTAATGATATTATTATGGCAACACAGAATAAATGTTTTTTGTCTATATCCAAAAAACAGATTAATAAGACTAGCGCAAAGAGTAACTTACACTTAAAAAAACAAAAAAAAATTACACGTCCACTACATCTACATTCAAAATTTGGAAGTAACACTGGGAAAGGCGTTTCAAGAATTTTCGATAGCCATGAAAATTGGAAGCATGATTAAGTTTCATTTATAAGCAATATCTATATATGACAGACATAAAATAACCGCCCTTGTATCAAATTTAATACGTTTAATCATTATTCGTTTGAATAAAAAACAAGAACGCCACAAACTAAAAAAATATTAAGGCAGTATCATTAAAATCTTAGACGACAGAATCCGGTGGCTCTTTTGCTTTATCTGTGGATACATCTTTCAAATTTAGCGTCGACAACTGGCTGACAGGCACATTTGGAGCATTTGAGTAGCTGTTGGATCCTCGGATGGGTCCCCATCGACTGAAATATTTTTCTTCATCACTGCCAGTGCTGGTACCACTCTGTATTGTAGTACCACTTTTGTATGTATCGTATTTCCCTTCTAAAGACGGCATATCGATCATAACGGCCTCCATGACTATATCTTGTTTGAGACTTTGCTGTGATATACTCCTTTTCATTAGAGGCTCATTATTTACTTTCTTGAACAAATGATCGCTTAAGCTCTGCCTGTTTATTTTTTTCGTATTTTTAATAGCAATCGGAGTTCGTTCAACTTTGGTTCTTTCAAATGATTTTCTTGGTTCTTCATCAATCTTCCCAACTCTTTCTATTGGTACATCATCGTACGCCATGATAGGATCTCTTCTTTCCTCGGGCCCATTAAATACGGAGAATCCGGATATCTTTTCTGATACTAACTTCAAATTCGAAGTGGACCCATATCTTTGGGCTTTCGTTAGTTTCCCACGTTTCGTTGTACTTGTGGCACTAGTAGCCGCCGATTTTGTATGGCGGAAGTTAGTATTTGGACTGATACTCCTGCGTCTGTCTAAGCTGGGAGTATTATTGTTAGATATGACCAAGTTCAGACTTGTTCTAGACCGAGACAGCGACCCTATGAAGGAATTCCTTTGATGATATGCGGATAAGACATGCTGTAGTACATTTTTGGGCCATGGAACTTCAATGTAGACACTTCTGTCCGGTATTTTTATCCCGTACTTAGCCTCGTGATCGTCTAATTGTTTCTCGAAGGTTTGTATGAGTTTCTGCAGAAAATGTGTGTATTTAGTGTAGCGTTGTGAGTGGGACGGTACAAACATACATCCTTTAGTGTTCACCAGAATCTTAATACAGTGCTTCTTGAGACAATCAAGATATTATCTAATAATTTTGTATGCAATATAGATAATAATTGCTAAAAAACAAATATGTCGTATATTTTTTTTAAAATAAACCCACCACCAATTTAGTTGGAAGCGAACCATGCTCATGCTTAATATTACATGCCATGCGTAACAATTAAAATATAACTATTTAGAATGAAACTATATAATACAAACATACGTAAATAGACCAATAATAGGGTTTTACCATAAAGTAGTTAAATTCGTAAAAAAAAACTAAATAGCTATACTTCTGTATATAAAATATATTATAACGTGATGAATATTCGTGCAAATTCAACTTTTTTTTATGTGTTTATTTGTGTAATGGTTTAACAATTTCTTTTATTACTGATATTAGAGATATTGTAAAATAGACAATTTAGGTGTTATCGTAGCCGATTCATTGAAGAAGATGATGTGTTTCACCTTAAATGCAATAGTTGTGGCTTCAATCCCTATGAGGGGGAATGACTTAATTTTTCCACTCCAGCATAACAGAGGAAGGCGTGGCTTTAACATGGACAATAATCTGTCCTCCTACTATTGTTTGAGTGTATATGTGTGCATGTTTTTAAATCGAATAATATGAGTAACAGAGCATACCTGGTATACATGTATGTATGTCTGTGTGTGTATAAATATAAAGGAATCTCACCGTCTTCCTATCAGCGAGAGTGGCGCGCCACAACTTCAGCTCGTGGGCGTACTTCTCCTCAATGGCCTTCATCTTGCCGCTCTCGTGGTTCATTAGCGCTTTGCGCTTTTCATTTTGATACTGTTCTAGTTCACGCAGGAGTGCCTGGAAAAAGAAGAAAATTTATTGTAAGGACACTCTACATAAATATTCGTTTTTGTTGTTTGATACTGTCCCAAGTCACACAGGAGGACCTGTGCAAAATAATAAGTACATAAACATTCAATATGGGTAATGCAAACTTATATACTATGCAATATGGATAAAAAAATATTTTTTAACAAGTTTTAAGCTTCTTAAAGATTATATTAAAAAAAATATATTGGGTAAATTATTTAAATCAATTTTGAACTACAAAAAATTTTTATCTGGTCTGGTATCCCTTTGCCATAAGGTGTTACTGTGCTTTAGTGTGAGCGCTACGTTCTTACAGGATATTCATACCCACACATTTTTATAAATACAATAAAGTTCACATTATAGGGTTCAAATAAAAATATAAATAATTGTAAGATATACAATACAATTAATTAGACATACAATACAATTATGTTAATATTTTGGCTATAATATACTAATAAGTAAAAGCGGGCGAAGCCGCGTTTGGGTCGCTAGTCACATATCTATATATATAAAAGGACTTGTGCTGACTGACTGAGGTAAGACGCACGCAGAGCCGTAACCGCTGATGGTAGAAACGTGAAATTTGGGCAGATGTTTATTTTCATATTCTGGACATCCACTAAGAAGGGAATTTGAAAAATTTTAACCCTANCAACTACGTCACTCACCCTTCAGACACACTACTCGGTCAGGGAGACATGTACGTTTCCCTGACTATTATCGTCCGTAGACACGGCCTCTGGAGGGGAGTGATGTAGGGAACTATTATATATATTTATAGTTTATTTAATGTGTGTCATTTATCTATTTCAATATTGTAATTTATTTATTTATCATTTATATACATACATACGTTTAATAGAATTTATATATTTTGTAGTAAGTATTCGTATTTAGTTTATTTATATGAAAGCGCTCACTGCCGTCGACTGAACCGATAAGGTGTCGTAAGATTTACGCCTACCCCCTTGTCGACGGCATAATTAAATATCACAGTCGTTGCTTGCCATTCGATGCGCTTTCCATACGTTCCTTTGTTTTATTTAGTATTTATTTCCAAATTTGTATCTTTTGTGTTCTGTCATATATATATGTTTGTGGTTGACTTTCTTATATACTGTACCGTGTTTAATTGTGATTTTTCCATTTGTGTTATCACTGTATGTACATTAAAAGTGGTGTTGATTAAACTCAGTGCTAAACGTGAGTACACTTTTATTATTCACCATCAACACTACGATGGTAATTAAGCCTATAACTTGTAGTCTGAAATAAGTCTTCTTAGAATTATACCCTTAGAATTATAATAAAATACAATCACACAATGTCTCACTGCGCCACCACGGCTTTATGTCGATAATATTTAACAGTAAGTGCAACAAACATACGAGTACATATACAGTACGGTGAACGAGTCGTGGCCGCCCTGAAGTTAGCTGTACTGTTTTCAAAGTAATTACCTTCTTGAGTCTTTCCCGGTCGTCCTCGTGCGAGAGCGCGGCGGAGAGCGCGGGCGCGGCGCCGATGCGCAGCGACTCACGGAACATCATCTCACGAGCCTTTTGTTCCGCTCTTATACGCTTGGGGAGAGATCTCTTCTCTAGAGCTTGACATTTGGCTAGTTCTTCCTCTTTGCGGCTGTTCTTGCTGAGAATTAAAGATTTTTTTAGCTTCACTTCTAGATTCTAGAGAGAATTCTTCGTGTTGAGTGGCGAAACACAACGCCGCGCTTTGCCTCGTTACCAGAGAGAAGAAATGAAATGATTGAATATTTAATTTCCTCGAATGGGAATCGAACCTATAACCTTTCGTGTTTACAGTCGCACACTTGAGCCCGCCACGACTGGCCTCAATTACGCATGAATAGTGAATGAAAGTTTAGTATAAGTTTTGTATGTAAATTTTTTGATTATGTAGGAGATATGATATTTGTAACCATTGGTATTCTTTATGTCTTTTATGCTATATTGGTTGTTTGGATTTTCATCCAATGTGACGACTCTTTGGCTTTTTGACTGAATTCGACACACATTATTTTTATCCCGGAACCCTACATCTCGCTTTGTCACAATCATTCATTACCTTGACTGAAAATCAAACTCAGAACCACCAGACCTACCGTTTTATCTGCTCTAGTTCCTTGTCATGGCGCACCAGCATCTGGTGTCTGCGGAGTAGGAACTCCTCCTTCAGTTGTCTCTTGGCGAGCTGGTGACGCTCGTGGATCTGTTTCTCTTCCAGTTCCCATAGAGCTGCTTCGCGAGTTCGCATTATCTGACAACGGGAAATAAATAATGTTATTCATTTAAATAAAATTGAAGAATTCGTATCTGTGGTGGTAATTAAATGAAATGATATGAACAATCCTGGCGGCGCACCTGGTGGCGCTGCTGCAGGTACTGGCGGTCGGCCAGCGCCTGGCGCTCGCGGTGCTTGTCGTGCACGCGGCGCAGCACGGCGTCGCCCGCGTCCGCCAGCGCCGCCACGAAGGCGCGCTCGCGCGCCGCGTGCTCCGCGTCCAGGCGCGCGCGCCCCGCGCGGTACGCCTCCTTGCGGCGCTCCTTGCTCACCAGCTCCACTTCCTAAACCAAAAACTAAAGTGTCAGAAACTCAGATTGTCAAAGGTTATCTACAAGAACAGAATTTAGGTTATTAATGCATGATGAATTAATATTATATTAAGTTAACGAAGTACCAATTTACTTTTCACATAAGAATAAATGATTTAATGGATTTAATGTTTTTAAAAGCGTTCCTTGTTTGAGCGCCTCCTCAAAACGCTATAAATCACGTTAGTGGTCTGCATGCCACTTAAGAGTACCTAAGTTACGACCTACATGTCTTCATTTTCGGTTCATTACCTGCTTCAACAGCCTCAACTCCTGCTTGAGAGTGTCCCGGAAGTGCCGCAGGTCACGCTCGTGGTCGGCCCTCAGTCTCTTGGCGTGCTGTCTTAGTTCCGCATCGAGTTGCTGGTCGGCCCTCTCTGCGGCGGCGCGCTGTGCCCTCGCTAGGGTGTCCAGGTCCGATTCATGTGCCCGGGACAGTGATGCTAGTTCCGCATCGAATCTGTTACCATTGGGATGATTACATTTTTAGAACCTTATAGTAAGTGTTGAATGAAATTACATATAATTAGGTTCTCTTTTTTTGTGTTTTTAGTTCTTCTCTTCTTGTGAAACATTTATTTGAGAAACTTTTTAAAAGTATTGGTAATAAGTAGTAATATTGAAAATATTATAATTAAGAAAATAAAAAATATATATACAAATGTTTTTAGATATCTTTTTTTCAAAACCACTCCCAACATTACTTTGTCTCTATTCACAAAATCACCTAAGAATACGACGTAATACGAAAACACTCCTAATAACCCCTCACCTCTTATCCTGCTGCTCCTTCAGCTGTGTCTCTTTGGCGTTGAGGTCCTGGAACTGCTTCTGCTCCTGCTTCTGCAGCATTTTAATCTCACGGAGTTCCTGTTTACGAAGGGCATGGTCGTCCCAGGTGCGACCACTTTCTTCATCACCCCATATTACCTATAATATAATATATAAAAGGGAATAAAATATTTAAATTAATAAATCTGCATCACCTGTATCCCGCACACAGCAGGGTAGGCAGAGGGAACCTAGTGTTAAGACACTCCATCTCTCATTTTCTGCCGAAGGAACTCAACGCCCTGCTTTTACCTCGACACCAGAGCGAAGAAATAGAAATATACATTTAAAAAAATATTTCACTTCCTCGAGTGGGGATTGAACCCACAACTAGTTACTTTACCAGTTTAGTCATACTTTGGCTCTAGTCAAAACAATGTTAATGTAAAGGGGGGCCATGGGTTCCACCTCCGACCACGCTGTACCATAAAATAATATAATGAAGATAAATCACTAATAACCTCAAAATTGTCACTTATTTCTTGAACAATACACAAAAATACCAAATATGTATATATGTACAATATGTTTCTTATATAGTTTTATTATTATTTCATATAGATTACCTTAGACGTAGTAGTGGTGACCATAACGCCATCGATCTCAAACTTTCTCGTACGTTTTCTCGTCTTCTTCTTCAGGTTAGCCATGTGGATATCTTCTTTGGACCTATTAAAAATAACAAATTAATTTTACAATATTTTGAAATGTTGGAGCTTATGACCTTAAAGTTAAAAAACGGCCTGAGAAATAAGAGCGTTGTGTTCCTATTTGATTTTAGTATCGTCAAACCAACGATGGATCGAGTGGAGGCGCTAAAATCTCAGGGTGTTTTTAAAAACTGCGTAAATAATCATCGAAACAGTGAAGATTCAGAAGGAGTGTCTGATTTTCGGTAAGTACATGTTTCGGTAACAAAAATTAAATTTTATAGTACTTTAAAATTATTATTAAGCAATTGAATACAAATATTTCGTCGTTGGACCAATATTTACCACACAAGCAACAATCTCGTCTCGATTATAGCTAACCAATAATTATTGGTTGGTCTGGACTAAGAAAATAGCTATTATCATTTTAAGCATTATTTACATAAAAATACAATAGATTTTTTGTGTCCACTGGGTACGTCAAAAATTTTACGAGCTATCGAGTAAAATATTTTATTATCCATTACGCGCTAGTCGAAACTGAACCTTAACTAGCTGTAATAGCGTAGAATTTTATTGAAATGATTTTATGACATAAGTCTATGTGTAATAATATTTAGCATTTCTGGTTAATATTGAATTTTTGCATACAAACGCAACCTATGATCAAGTGGATAGTTGATCGTAAATGTGATGGTTGCGAGCGTAGAGCTGGGACGCTAGGTTCTCTCTACCTATATCCACCTTAGGATTGTAAATACAATGAAATTCTGTGTTGAATAAGTTCTCGCTGTGTTTTTGTTTAAAAAGAAATAATTTGAAATATAATGCTTACAATGACATTACTCAAAGTATTGTCCATCATTAGATACCACTTTCTACCATCTCTCTAGTAGCAATTGAATCCCCCGTCGGAAAAACGACTCATCTTTCGAGGCAATCCAGGAACCAAGCCAATTTCCGGCTTCTTCAAAAGAATGGAAGCGCAGCTCGCTTAAACCGTGCGCCATCGACCCAAACAAGTGGTAATCGGAGGGGGTTATGTCCGGTGAATACAGCGGGTGGGGTAGAACTTTCCATTGAAGTGTGTTTCCAGGTAAGTTTTGACTGGTTTTGCCACATGTGGCCGAGCATTATCATGTAATAAAATCACTTTGTCGTGTCTCTGCTCGTATAGTGGCCGCTTTTCTTTCAGAGCGCGACTCAAACGCATCAACTGAAGTCGATAGCGAGCTCCCGTGATAGTTTCATTAGGTTTAAGCAGCTCATAATAAATTACGCCCTGCTGATCCCACCAAATGCAGAGAAGAAGCTTAGAACCATGGATATTTGGTTTTGGCGACGATGTTGATGCGTGACCCGGCATGCCCCACGATTTTTTTCGCTTTGGATTGTCGTAGTGAATCCACTTTTCATCCCCAGTGACGATACGGTGCAGAAAACCTTTTCTCTTTTGCCGTTGAAGCAACAATTCACACATGAGAAAACGTCGTT